>CANNZV010002394.1:0-100266 GCA_947561585.1 Caprella mutica
ATTTCACAATTTTAAAATCAATTTTAACTTCAAATATTTCTATTTCAACAGAATACAGTAAAAACACCATTGAATAAGTGAAAGTCCAGTACAAATCTGAAGTAAATAAGACGTGTTGAAGCAGATATCTTTCTTTCTCTCCAACTACAGTGCTAGGCTTAAATTATTCTCCCCATAAAATGCATAGAAAAGAGCATTGCATTGGATAACCCATTCGTTGTCAAGCTATTCTCCGTAAATGTTAGTATGATCATTGCATTCATAAATAACTATGCCCGGGGATCACATATCAATAAAACATGGCATCTCATCAGTGCAAAGTCCTTCTCAGATATCATTTATGGCGTTCAATAACTGGAGTGGCGTTTTATATGCCTATTACTATAAAGGTCATTGTTCATGCATGCTTTGGCGGTATGAGCGCATCTGTCTACTTGATTATTATGTAGTCTGTGAGCTGCTGAATACTCGCTATTGTGTGTACTTGGCGAGTGAAGAACGCTACTTCTTTTCATGCTCGGATGGGTTTATCTATCATTGTCTTCTGGAACATTCGGTAGAATATTAGGAAAATTCTTCTTCATTATCTCACAGGTATAGTGCTCCTCGGTTGGTGAAACCGCGGCGTTCTATCTGCTATAGGTGAAGGTTTTTAAAAGTAGTGTCATTAACCCGCCCCTTTATTTTGTTAGCTCCGCCTACTTTAGGAGACCGTGCAATAAGTCTCATAAACAAAATAGTGATTACAGTTATATCTATAAATATTTTAATCATCAAAGTACAAAATTATTTTGCTTTCTTTATTATTCCATTTTTCACATTGTTGATGAGAGTTAATAAAGATATATATATATAAACAACTATCAATAATTAATTGATAGGTAAATAGGTGAAATAAGGGATAGATATTTTACTTTATAAAATAGATTTTTATTCATTATATAGATTCATTTCATATGGAAATCTTTCTATTAATTCATTTGCATATTATTTAATTCACTTCACATTAAAATAATATATTAAAAACTGACTTAACGTTATTTACCTGAAATAAATTAATTAGTTTTATAATAATAATATTTTATTCTTCCATTTAAATGCAAATCAAGAATATGAATTATGTATTTGTTATGAGGTACACTTTTTGTTATTATAACACATTTTGTTATTATAACACATTTTTGTTATTATAACACATTTTTGTTATTATAACACATTTTGTTATTATAACACATTTTTGTTATTATAACACATTTTTGTTATTATAACACATTTTTGTTATTATAACACATTTTTGTTATTATAACACATTTTTGTTATTATAACACATTTTTGTTATTATAACACATTTTTGTTATTATAACACATTTTTGTTATTATAACACATTTTTGTTATTATAACACATTTTTGTTATTATAACACATTTTTGTTATTATAACACATTTTTGTTATTATAACACATTTTTGTTATTATAACACATTTTTGTTATTATAACACATTTTTGTTATTATAACACATTTTTGTTATTATAACACATTTTTGTTATTATAACACATTTTTGTTATTATAACACATTTTTGTTATTATAACACATTTTTGTTATTATAACACATTTTTGTTATTATAACACATTTTTGTTATTATAACACATTTTTGTTATTATAACACATTTTTGTTATTATAACACATTTTTGTTATTATAACACATTTTTGTTATTATAACACATTTTTGTTATTATAACACATTTTTGTTATTATAACACATTTTTGTTATTATAACACATTTTTGTTATTATAACACATTTTTGTTATTATAACACATTTTTGTTATTATAACACATTTTTGTTATTATAACACATTTTTGTTATTATAACACATTTTGTTATTATAACACATTTTGTTATTATAACACATTTTTGTTATTATAACACATTTTTGTTATTATAACACATTTTTGTTATTATAACACATTTTTGTTATTATAACACATTTTTGTTATTATAACACATTTTTGTTATTATAACACATTTTTGTTATTATAACACATTTTTGTTATTATAACATATTTTTGTTATTATAACCTATTTTTGTTATTATAACATATTTTTGTTACTATAACATATTTATTTTTGTTATTATAACGTACATATTTTTGCTATTATTTTTGTTATTATTTTTTGTTACTATAACATATTTTTGTTATTATAACGTACATATTTTTTGTTATTATAACACATTTATTGTTTTTATAACACATTTATTGTTTTTATAACCCATTTATAGTTTTTATAACATATTTATTGTTATTATAACATATTTTGTTATTATAACACACATTTATTGTTATTATAACACATTTATTGTTACTATAACACACATTTTACTTATTATAACGCGTTGTTTTACCTGTCACATAAATAACAGCGACTGATGACATGCAGAATGTAGTCCCTAATTAAATTAGGCTTCATTTGCTTAATTAGGTTTTGGCTACATTATCTATTTTATGGAAATGAACTTATCTATTTTTTCCTAACTAATTTCATAAGATTTTAAATTAGAAAAGCAAATGGAATGAATATGTTATCATCAGGGTTGATTAATCATATTAATATGATTAGACTTTGAAATGGATTAAAATGGGAAATATGAAACAAACTGACTGTCACTCTTTTCATTCAAAAGTTATATTGAATATTTAAAAAAAATTCAAAAAAATGTAATTCGAAAATTTTCGTATTAAAATTTGTGATGGGTGTTTTCATCAGCTGTGGTACCGTAATACGGTCCACCGTTTAGGTTCTTTTAGTGATTCGAATATTAATCTGTTGTTTGTATTTTCAGATTACTCTTTATATCTTTTAATCTCCTTTTAGTAAATACTCATTGCCATGCCCTAGAACCAACTAGCTTATATGGTTCCGACCTCAGGCTTTTGGTCAATGCTCAAACGTATTTAGATTAAATAACACTTTTTTTATTATAACTCAAAAGGATCGTATTTATAGATGAAGCAATAATTATAACACTATGCACTTCACTAAGAATTCACAAGTATTGGTCTCGTAAATTAAGGACTTGAGATTTAGATGTTAATCTCATGCGAGCTAAATGGTAACTTATATGTGGTTGACTACCTGCGAACTTACTTGTTCATTCTACAAAGCTTACATTTATACTAATGACGTACTAACTATATCAAATAATTACATCACAAATTTTTCAATCATAATTTTAAAAAAAAATTATGATTGAAAAAATGATTGTACTTACAAATATTTTGTAAATTTAATTTTTTTTTTGGGGGAAATTTTTCTCTATCTCACTCTCTATCTCATTCTCTCTCTCACCCGCTATCTCACTCTCTATCTCACCCTCTATCTCACCCTCTATCTCACCCTCTACCTCACCCTCTATCTCACCCTCTATCTCACCCTCTATCTCACCCTCTATCTCACCCTCTATCTCACCCTCTATCTCACCCTCTATCTCACCCTCTATCTCATTCTCTATCTCACCCTCTATCTCACCCTCTATCTCACCCTCTATCTCATTCTCTATCTCACCCTCTATCTCATTTTCTATCTCATTCTCTATCTCACTCTCTATCTCACCCTCTATCTCATTCTCTATCTCACCCTCTATCTCACCCTCTATCTCATTCTCTATCTCATTCTCTATCTCACCCTCTATCTCATTCTCTATCTCACCCTCTATCTCATTCTCTATCTCATTCTCTATCTCACCCTCTATCTCACCCTCTATCTCATTCTCCTCACCATTTCATCAAGTTTTTACGAGCCGGAATAAAGTTGAAGAAGCTTTGGACTAGTGTCCCTTCCTTTTAAAAATGTTCTTCAGGAAGTAAACATTACGACTCAAAAAAGCGCATTAAATTGAACTCAGTAATTCTTGAAATAAGAGAAATGCTTTTATTCCAACGGACGGACATGGAGTTTAACATGTCGAAAAAGAGGCTCTCAAACACCGAGAAAAGGAATTCGACACACAAGCAGCATAGTGATGTCATTTACGGTCTTGAACTCTTTACAAAATCTATTCAAAGATTAAGAAAGCTAAAGAAGCATTTAATGATTAATATGATTAAAAAGTCTGTAATAGTATTTAGTGATTAATATGATTAAAAAATATTAAATTAAAAATGTTCAAAATAAATTCAATAATTAAAATATTGAGAGTAATTTCATTAATTAAAATATTGAGAGTAATTTCAATGATTAAAATATTGAGAGTAATTTCATTGATTAAAATATTGAGAGTAATTTCAATGATTAAAATATTGAGAGTATTTTCAATGATTAAAATATTGAGAGTAATTTCAATGATTAAAATATTGAGAGTAATTTCAATGATTAAAATATTGAGAGTATTTTCAATGATTAAAATATTGAGAGTAATTTCAATGATTAAAATATTGAGAGTAATTTCAATGATTAAAATATTGAGAGTAATTTCAATGATTAAAATATTGAGAGTAATTTCAATGATTAAAATATTGAGAGTAATTTCATTGATTAAAATATTGAGAGTAATTTCAATGATTAAAATATTGAGAGTAATTTCAATAATTAAAATATTGAGAGTAATTTCAATAATTAAAATATTGAGAGTAATTTCAATAATTAAAATATTGAGAGTATTTTCAATGATTAAAATATTGAGAGTAATTTCAATGATTAAAATATTGAGAGTAATTTCAATAATTAAAATATTGAGAGTAATTTCAATAATTAAAATATTGAGAGTAATTTCAATAATTAAAATATTGAGAGTAATTTCAATAATTAAAATATTGAGAGTAATTTCAATAATTAAAATATTGAGAGTAATTTCAATAATTAAAATATTGAGAGTAATTTCAATAATTAAAATATTGAGAGTAATTTCAATAATTAAAATATTGAGAGTAATTTCAATAATTAAAATATTGAGAGTAATTTCAATAATTAAAATATTGAGAGTAATTTCAATAATTAAAATATTGAGAGTATTTTCAATGATTAAAATATTGAGAGTAATTTCAATGATTAAAATATTGAGAGTAATTTCAATAATTAAAATATTGAGAGTAATTTCAATAATTAAAATATTGAGAGTAATTTCAATAATTAAAATATTGAGAGTAATTTCAATAATTAAAATATTGAGAGTAATTTCAATAATTAAAATATTGAGAGTAATTTCAATAATTAAAATATTGAGAGTAATTTCGATAATTAAAATATTGAGAGTAATTTCAATAATTAAAATATTGAGAGTAATTTCAATAATTAAAATATTGAGAGTAATTTCAATAATTAAAATATTGAGAGTAATTTCAATAATTAAAATATTGAGAGTAATTTCCATAATTAAAATATTGAGAGTAATTTCAATAATTAAAATATTCAATTGTATTCAAATATTTCTTAAAAATGTAGAACATTTTTGTGAATCTCTGCCACTCAATATTATGTTAATATTTGTATTCCGTTACAGGTTCCATTAATCATTTTAATGATTTAACGCTGACTAGAGAATAATTAATATGATATAATAATAATCTTAGCAAAAAGTTGTTGAATTTACCATTATTCTAATTGCAGTAAAATTTATGGTAAGTGGGATAATGTTGATTGAAAAGACCGTTAGCAAACATGTTATACCAGACGGTTTCACATCTGTTATTTCCATTGAATTCCTATTTGGTGATGTAAATATGGTATGGACTTATGAGAATTTATATTGAAATTAAAATTAGTATATTCATAACATAATAATGATATAAGTGACACATTTACTAAAATACGTCCGGTTAAATAAAGGACTGTTAGATAAGTACCGGATGAATAATGAATAGCGGTTAATACAGTTAGTATTCCTATCCAGTAAGACAGTTAGACTCGATAATTGACATTTATTGAAAGGTATAATGTCTTATAGAGGATGCAATATTAATGATAAGAATAATTGAAATAAGCCAAGGAAAATAATCTCAAGGAAATGTTTTGATGTAAACTCCATTTATAGTTTGTTACTTGTCCTTTAGGGTGGTCCTTTCAACTATAGGATGATTTCAGGAAAATTAGTTTACGTAATTATAATTAACGGAGTATATCACACATACTAAAATACCGAGCCATCTTATTAACTCTGAAAATGAGGGCATTTTAAATTTTTCATCGGGTGAGGGAAATATATGTTTTGAACTATAAATTAATATATCTATATATCTTCATTCACGAACATTGAAATATTTCAAAGATGCAGAAAGGCTATAATTGATTACATCCTTTTTTTGTTCCACTAAATACCTAACTCTGAAAATATGATAAAGACCATCTAGACAAATGTATTTTTTGTATATTCATATGCATGTATGTCCAATACATAGGCCTATTTGTATAATGTGATGGTTGTACTTTTGGATTCGTCTTGAATATCTCTTTTAGTTCGGGTAGAATTTCTTTTTATAAGAGAGTTCGGCCCTCATTTGCTGAAATTTGTATATTTGTGTTAACTTGTTAGTTACTCGGTTTCATTTCCTGTTTAATTGATAAACAATATTAAAATAAGTCACCTAAACATGGATATACATGAGACGGGCAAATTTTCTCTATAGGAATAATGTACTGCAATAATTTATACAAGAGATTTTAAGAAGAACAACATCAAGCAATTATCATCGTAGAAACTATTTCCACTCACCAAAGTTTAGACATAAAATGTCCCTTTCCTTGAGAATAACAAATGTAGATCTATCTAATAACTCCATTATGAGTTCCAGGCCAACGTGTCTAGCAGTTTTAACTGTCTAGGATCACAGGATTCAATCCCCATAGGATGTTAGGCCCATAGACCCTACCAGTCAAAGACATTATAGGTCTCTCCCCAACAATAAACTAACTAAAGTGGTACAGGACACGCGAAAGAGATATATAGTGCGCACTATAATATAGGTGTAGTCTATAGCATTGTCAAAACTTCCTGCCCTGAAATTACTGAAAGAAAAACTAATTTTATGACAAATAAAACAAACTTTGAGTTTTTTCAGTAACTTCAGAAAATTGAAATTGTGATTCAAATAATAAAATAAAGATTAATATTATTACAATTTAAATAAAAGTCTTATTATTTACATAAAAATAAAAGGTACTTTCCTCGAAACTCTTATTTTAATGAAAAAAAAAATCCAAGTATCTAGAATACCGAATGTAATGAAACTAATTAATTAAATAACGTAAATTTATTGAAATAGAACTTTTTAAAATTATGTTGCTGGATGAAATTTAGCAATATCTGAAAGAATTACTTTATATAAATTGTCACCAAATGTATATGCAGTTGATTGACGCCAAAGAAACTCTGATAAATCTCCATTTATCATCTCTATGTTAGTACCACATTGCCTCTTGTCTTAAATTTCTATACATTTCTCTTCACTGTTAATTTTTCGAACGAGTGTCTTCAAATTATCCATATTATCTCTTTAGGGCCAGTTCACACGAGCGATTTCACAGCGTTTTCAACGCTCCAAAAGCGTCGTGTAACATGGATACACATGAAATGGGCTTAACAACAATTTCCTCAGAGTCAAAAACGCTGTCAGGCAAACGCTCTGCAATTACAATTAAAAGTGTAAACATTAAAAAAATATATGAATTATTTTTTCTGGGCTATTTAATATATATGCAAGTTTTTAAAGGCCTTTCTACTGTCCAAAGAAAAGATGAACCTGCTGATCGAAGTCTAATCACCCATACCTGCTGATTAGATTAATTACTGATAGCATGGCAGGTGAAATCAGTAGCCCACATTTGTGTCACATTGATTAAAAGATCACTCTTAATCGGTACTATGGAGGCAATTTATGGCTAGACTGTCGATAATTAAAAGGAGTGGCCACTTAATCTTCTATGGTCCCACCATAACTCTCTCTTAGTCTTCTATGGCCCCACCATAACTCTCTCTCACATAAATGTTAATTACAACTTATTATAAATATTAGTATAGTAGCTACCTGTTGTAGAATCTATATTACATTATAATTTATGTATGTACGTTTTACCAATACATTTATACTGATTTAACTATAATTACATTTTTTATCTCTCAAAAGCCAAGATCTAAATATAATAATATTATTGTGATCCGTTGTCATGATACTGCCATAAATGATTAGTTTTTCTTTATAATTTATATTGCTTAATAAAAGTGTGACACACGGACAGACAGACGGATGCAGCTCTTATTATAGTATAGGCTACATGTTAGGCACATATATCAAATCAGGGCTACACGTTAAGCACATATATCACACCAGGGTTATACGTTAAGTACATATATCACATCAGGGCTACACGTTAATCACATATATCACACCAGGGCTACACGTTAAGCACATACATCACACCAGGGCTACACGTTAAGCACATATATCACATCAGGGCTACACGTTAAGTACATATATCACACCAGGGCTACACGTTAAGTACATATATCACATCAGGGCTACACGTTAAGTACATATATCACACCAGGGCTACACGTTAAGTACATATATCACATCAGGGCTACACGTTAAGTACATATATCACACCAGGGCTACACGTTAAGTACATATATCACATCAGGGCTACACGTTAAGTACATATATCACATCAGGGCTACACGTTAAGTACATATATCACATCAGGGCTACACGTTAAGTACACATTAATGCACTAATCTACCAATCAATAACACAGAGTTTCTGAAAGTAACTTAACTCTTTCATTGTGGCCCACAATCTGATTTACCGTTCACTCTTCAAATTACCGTTCAGGGGCTAAATTATGGCCGAATATGACAAGTTAGAAACAAGGAAATGAAATAAATCATATTATACAGAACATTTGTCATTGATTGTGTAGCTAAGTAATTACTGCACATTACCTTAATTATCAGTACACTACATGTACATGCTTTAATGCTTCATTTAATCTATACATAAACATATACAGCTAATGTTAAAGAAATATTGCATGGGATTAATTATTAGTGGGGAATTTTACTTACAGTAATTCTACTTACACTTACTTTGCTGTCACTAATTTTACTTACTCTTACTTTGCTGGCACTTACACTAATTTTACTTACTCTTACTTTGCTGTCACTAATTCTACTTACTCTTACTTTGCTGTCACTAATTCTACTTACTCTTACTTTGCTGACACTAATTCTACTTACTCTTACTTTGCTGTCACTAATTCTACTTACTCTTACTTTGCTGTCACTAATTCTACTTACTCTTACTTTGCTGTCACTAATTCTACTTACTCTTACTTTGCTGACACTAATTCTACTTACTCTTACTTTGCTGACACTAATTCTACTTACTCTTACTTTGCTGTCACTAATTCTACTTACTCTTACTTTGCTGACACTAATTCTACTTACTCTTACTTTGCCGTCACTAATTCTACTTACTCTTACTTTGCTGTCACTAATTCTACTTACTCTTACTTTGCTGACACTAATTCTACTTACTCTTACTTTGCTGTCACTAATTCTACTTACTCTTACTTTGCTGACACTTACACTAATTCTACTTACTCTTACTTTGCTGACACTAATTCTACTTACTCTTACTTTGCTGTCACTAATTCTACTTACTCTTACTTTGCTGATACTAATTCTACTTACTCTTACTTTGCTGACACTTACACTAATTCTACTTACTCTTACTTTGCTGTCACTAATTCTACTTACTCTTACTTTGCTGACACTAATTCTACTTACTCTTACTTTGCTGACACTTACACTAATTCTACTTACTCTTACTTTGCTGTCACTAATTCTACTTACTCTTACTTTGCTGACACTTACACTAATTCTACTCACTCTTACTTTGCTGTCACTAATTCTACTTACTCTTACTTTACTGACACTTACACTAATTCTACTCACTCTTACTTTGCTGTCACTAATTCTACTTACTCTTACTTTACTGACACTTAACTAATTCTACTCACTCTTACTTTGCTGTCACTAATTCTACTTACTCTTACTTTGCCGTCACTAATTCTACTTACTCTTACTTTGCTGACACTTACACTAATTCTACTCACTCTTACTTTGCTGTCACTAATTCTACTCACTCTTACTTTGCTGTCACTAATTCTACTTACTCTTACTTTGCTGTCACTAATTCTACTTACTCTTACTTTGCTGTCACTAATTCTACTTACTCTTACTTTGCTGACACTTACACTAATTCTACTCACTCTTACTTTGCTGTCACTTACACTAATTCTACTTACTCTTACTTTGCTGTCACTTACACTAATTCTACTCACTCTTACTTTGCTGTCACTTACACTAATTCTACTCACTCTTACTTTGCTGTCACTTACACTAATTCTACTCACTCTTACTTTGCTGACACTTACACTAATTCTACTCACTCTTACTTTGCTGACACTTACACTAATTCTACTCACTCTTACTTTGCTGTCACTTACACTAATTTTACTCACTCTTACTTTGCTGTCACTTACACTAATTCTACTTACTCTTACTTTGCTGTCACTAATTCTACTTACTCTTACTTTGCTGACACTTACACTAATTCTACTCACTCTTACTTTGCTGTCACTTACACTAATTTTACTCACTCTTACTTTGCTGTCACTTACACTAATTCTACTTACTCTTACTTTGCTATCACTAATTCTACTTACTCTTACTTTTCTGACACTTACACTAATTCTACTTACTCTTACTTTGCTGTCACTTACACTAATTCTACTTACTCTTACTTTGCTGACACTTACACTAATTTTACTTACTCTTACTTTGCTGACACTTACACTAATTTTACTTACTCTTACTTTGCTGTCACTTACACTAATTCTACTTACTCTTACTTTGCTGTCACTTACACTAATTCTACTTACTCTTACTTTGCTGACACTTACACTAATTTTACTTACTCTTACTTTGCTGACACTTACACTAATTTTACTTACTCTTACTTTGCTGTCACTTACACTAATTCTACTTACTCTTACTTTGCTGACACTTACACTAATTCTACTTACTCTTACTTTGCTGACACTTACACTAATTCTACTTACTCTTACTTTGCTGACACTTACACTAATTCTACTTACTCTTACTTTGCTGTCACTTACACTAATTCTACTTACTCTTACTTTGCTGTCACTTACACTAATTCTACTTACTCTTACTTTGCTGACACTTACACTAATTTTACTTACATTTACTTTGCTGACACTTACACTAATTTTACTTACATTTACTTTGCTGGCACTTACACTAATTTTACTTACATTTACTTTGCTGGCACTTACACTAATTTTACTTACATTTACTTTGCTGGCACTTACACTAATTTTACTTACATTTACTTTGCTGGCACTTACACTAATTTTACTTACATTTACTTTGCTGGCACTTACACTAATTTCACTTACTCTTACTGAATTGTAATGATGCTTGATTTTACTTACAGTTACTTGATTTTATTTAGTAATAAATTTTAGATAGTAATTTTGAACTTTTTATTTTTATTATCTATGCTATAATAAGGACCGCGTCTGTCTGTCCGTCACAAAATGGGTTTAACAGTCATTCCGTCAACAGCGCCTCATAAAGTTGGTGTAAATAAGAGAAAAAGAAAATAAACACTAATTATTGAGAAGAACAACTAATAATTTGCTGCAGTATCATTGATACGGGGAGTCAATTGAAAATATGAGAGTTTAACCCTAATGAGCGTAAAAATATAATTTTCGATAAATTAAATATATTGTAAATGACTTCATGTATATTGTATATGTATGTATGTATTTCAATGTAATCTTAAACCCATTATATTCAATGAACTCTCACTGATTGAACAACAGGTACTGTATTAGTTACTATAATGAGGTATGGCATACTTTGCTATCACACATTTTCAAAATTTAAATGTTACGGTGGGCCATAGAAGATTAATTTGGTTTCCCTCTCAATTTTCTATGGCCCCACCATAACTATCTCTCTCTCTCAATCTTCTATGGCCCCACCATAACTCTCTCTCTCTCAATCTTCTATGGCCCCACAATAACTCTCTCTCTCTCAATCTTCTATGGCCCCACCATAACTCTTTCTTCGTATAACTATAGTGTATTCTTTATAAATATTTCATTAATTATATTTAAAAATAATTAATCAACATGATTTAAAAAAAAAAACACATCTCAAACAAGAAAATAAAAAATAATAATATTAAAATAAATTCTTATCTACTATTGATTTTGATGATGAAATTTTATTAATGTACTATAATCACCATCTTGACACTGTGTCAAATCACTATCTAGACACAGTGTCAAATCACCATCTAGACACAGTGTCAAATCACCATCTTGACACAGTGTCAAATCACCATCTTGACACTGTGTCAAATGACCATCTTGACACTGAGTCAAATGACCATCTTGACACTGTGTCAAATCACCATCTTGACACTGTGTCAAATCATCATTCTGACACAGTTTCAAATCACCATCTTGACACAGTGTTAAATCACCATCCTGACACTGTGTCAAATCACCATCTTGACACTGTGTCAAATCACCATCTTGACACTGTGTCAAATCACCATCTTGACACTGTGTCAAATCACCATCTTGACACTGTGTCAAATCACTATCTAGACACAGTGTCAAATCACCATCTAGACACAGTGTCAAATCACCATCTTGACACAGTGTCAAATCACCATCTTGAAACAGTGTCAAATCACCATCTTGACACAGTGTCAAATCACCATCTTGACACTGTGTCAAATGACCATCTTGACACTGAGTCAAATGACCATCTTGACACTGTGTCAAATCACCATCTTGACACTGTGTCAAATCATCATTCTGACACAGTTTCAAATCACCATCTTGACACAGTGTTAAATCACCATCCTGACACTGTGTCAAATCACCATCTTGACACTGTGTCAAATCACCATCTTGACACTGTGTCAAATCATCATCCTGACACTGTGTCAAATCACCATCTTGACACTGTGTCAAATCACCATATTGACACTGTGTCAAATCATCATCCTGACACAGTGTCAAATCACCATCTTGACACTGTGTCAAATCATCATCCTGACACAGTGTCAAATCACCATCTTGACACTGTGTCAAATCATCATCCTGACACTGTGTCAAATCACCATCTTGACACTGTGTCAAATCACCATCTTGACACTGTGTCAAATCATCATCCTGACACAGTGTCAAATCACCATCTTGACACTGTGTCAAATCATCATCCTGACACTGTGTCAAATCACCATCTTGACACTGTGTCAAATCATCATCCTGACACTGTGTCAAATCACCATCTTGACACTGTGTCAAATCATCATCCTGACACTGTGTCAAATCATCATCCTGACACTGTGTCAAATCACCATCTTGACACTGTGTCAAATCACCATCTTGACACTGTGTCAAATCATCATCCTGACACTGTGTCAAATCACCATCTTGACACTGTGTTAAATCACCATCTTGACACTGTGTCAAATCATCATCCTGACACAGTGTCAAATCACCATCTTGACACTGTGTCAAATCATCATCCTGACACTGTGTCAAATCACCATCTTGACACTGTGTCAAATCATCATCCTGACACTGTGTCAAATCACCATCTTGACACTGTGTCAAATCATCATCCTGACACTGTGTCAAATCACCATCTTGACACTGTGTCAAATCATCATCCTGACACTGTGTCAAATCACCATCTTGACACTGTGTCAAATCACCATCTTGACACTGTGTCAAATCATCATCCTGACACAGTGTCAAATCACCATCTTGACACTGTGTCAAATCATCATCCTGACACTGTGTCAAATCACCATCTTGACACTGTGTCAAATCATCATCCTGACACAGTGTCAAATCACCATCTTGACACTGTGTCAAATCATCATCCTGACACAGTGTCAAATCACCATCTTGACACTGTGTCAAATCATCATCCTGACACTGTGTCAAATCATCATCCTGACACAGTGTCAAATCACCATCTTGACACTGTGTCAAATCATCATCCTGACACAGTGTCAAATCACCATCTTGACACTGTGTCAAATCATCATCCTGACACTGTGTCAAATCACCATCTTGACACTGTGTCAAATCACCATCTTGACACTGTGTCAAATCATCATCCTGACACAGTGTCAAATCACCATCTTGACACTGTGTCAAATCATCATCCTGACACTGTGTCAAATCACCATCTTGACACTGTGTCAAATCATCATCCTGACACTGTGTCAAATCACCATCTTGACACTGTGTCAAATCACCATCTTGACACTGTGTCAAATCATCATCCTGACACTGTGTCAAATCACCATCTTGACACTGTGTCAAATCATCATCCTGACACTGTGTCAAATCACCATCTTGACACTGTGTCAAATCATCATCCTGACACTGTGTCAAATCACCATCTTGACACTGTGTCAAATCACCATCCTGACACTGTGTCAAATCACCATCTTGACACTGTGTCAAATCACCATATTGACACCGTTAAGAATTTTTTCGTTAAAACATGTCCCATAATAATGAAATTACGTCTGAATTTCTATTTACATAACACTAAAGAACGTTTTTATTCATACAAATAACGCCATTATTTAAAATACCTTTCTTGTCAAAGTGTGTACTCATTCTCCGTAGATTTACCACTTAATAAGTTCACCCTCTAATGGCTTTACAATAAAGCTCAATTAGAAGCATGGGAATAATTTAGAGGCTGTAATTTATAAGGCTTTCAAAAGGTGCAGTGCACTAATAGAGGCTGAAGATAGAAGTGCATTAGATTGGACGCACTAGCCCTATTTTTAGAATGAATAAGTAATGGTTACCTATCAGTTATGGAAGAGTAGTCAGTTTGGCACTTTACGGCAGTGGAAAGGTAGATGCATCCCCTAAACTGCCGTTAAAAACTACAGTTGGGTTTAAAAATTAATTATGTGTGAATATTGTGAGTTGTGGCAATTATTGGTGGGTGTTTTCCCTAGCCAATTTATATTTAAATAAATGATGAAACACAAATGGTATTTATTATTTATTCCACACTACATCACATGCTAACAATATGCCCATTATTCATTGGGTGTACAATATGTTATAGATATTGTATGAAGGTTTACAAGACTGTCAATAATGAGCTTATTGTTCCAATATTAAAATCAATATATTTGCACTTTAGTTTGGTATATTGGATGCAAGTCCACTTACGGGCTATGCATATTGATAGGAAAAGTATATTAATTTATTGCATCAACATCAACATATGAACATGTATAAGCTATATATTATCTCTGCAATATAATACGCTAGATTTGTCTATGTGTGTTACTTGGAGCAATATTACTCACAAACGGTTAGACCTAGAGACTGGAAAATTTACAACTTTTTAGAAAGTCGTGTCGAATTTAACGTGTTGAAAGGATTTTCAGAAATTTAAACGGGTTTTCGAATTATTAACACTTGATTTATAATGGGATACATAGGAATTAATTCGACATACTTTCCAGGATATTTTCAGAGACTATCCAACAGAATGGGCTGAAACTTTCTGGAAACCTTCGGCCTATGGTCCTACAGAACGCTATTGATTTGTTTGTGAAATTCGAACGTACTATAAAATTATTTGAACTTATGGGATTGATAAGATTTAATTCAAATCAGTAAATTTATATAACGTGTAAAAATGGTCTACAAAAACAATTGCGTTTCGAAGTAATTTTCAAAATATTACGGTAATCAGAAAAATGAAAAATCCACTGTGGTTATCATTTTCTGACGAAATTAGTAGAGTTATTTATAATGAAATATAATAACTATAACTATTTATTGACTGATTATGGAAATACATGTACATAAATATTCGAATTAAGTGATATTTGTAACATATTCAATCTAACAATGATAATTCAAATAGATGGAATATCAGTTATTAACGTTCTAATTCTATTTTATTTCAATTAGTGATTTAATCAAGTGACAGTATTTTCTTTCCATAATGTGATTATTGGAATAATGTACAATGATATTGTAATTAATAATTAGTAATATATAAATCATAACATTAATTAGAATATTTCAGAAGTATAAGAATATAATATAATCGGTATATTCCAAATTAAAAAGCTATATGGTAAGTTCCGAATTATCGGTCAGTTTCACATCTTCGAACATATAAGAAAAAACGATATAGTAATATTTATTTCACTAGGATTGGCTGAGTAAAATAATTGTTATTATATATTTTTTTCTAATATGACCGAAGATGTGGAACAGACCTATAATTCGGAACTTACCCTTTTCATAGTTATTTTCCACCAGAGAAAAATAAAATAATTACAATCATATTAGATGTTCCATTTTAAATTATTTCATTATAGCAACGAGAAAATGAAATGGTAAAATAGTGTTTACGTAATATTTCATTATTTGATCATTACTTACTTTGAAGTATATTAATTACAATGTAAATAAAAAGGCCCCTTTATAGAGGAAGCCTCATCAAGACTTACTTATTTTACGTACATTTTAACGGGTACTCACTAATAAATAGTAAATCTAATAAAGAGGTTAAATAGAAACAACATACGCAAAGAATTGCGGTTTAAATTAATGTGCAAAAGAATAAGAAGTAATTAAATCTCTTACTTTTGTTTTTATTAAGGTTGAGACAATATGATTTTAAAATCATAGATCCCGAAAATATTATAGACGGAGAGAATTAATGAGTAGTGAATGGTTCTACACCAGCGGTATATAGTATTCGATACCATTTCATTTCGTCTGTGATATTCTTAAGATCTATGATTTATGAAGCATATTGTCACAACCCTATAGATGCAAATGCTGCTCAGGTATAATGTCATTTTTCAATATTCAAATTTTGTAAATAAGTGTTTTAATTCATTTTTAATCTTATCAATTATAATTTTTTTTACAATAATGTTATTATAAATTAATATTAGAAATTTACACTATAATAATTACGGTATCGAGATTTCTTGCCCGCAGAGACGGCTCTAACCTTTTTTTTGAGTTGTCTGTAACAATGAAGTTGTACGGGGGAAATAAATGGTGCTATTGTGCAGATGACAAGGGGGGGGGGGGAATTTACCCCCCCCGATATATTTCCCCCTCAAGAGGGAAATTTCCCCTCATTGTGATTGGCTTTAGAGGGGAAACAAGCCTAATAAATTACATAAATTACACTCCATCTTGTCTTGCACAGAATTTAATCAGTTAATCAATATTTATTAGAGTGATTAAAATATTGTCTATAGGTTGTACTGAAGCCTTGCAGGATTATATTAATATTTTAAAATATTATATTAAACATTTTTGATAACAAATGGATTTAATAAATCATATTTTAATAATTTTAAGTATTTGTTTTTTATCGAATTTTAATATTGATTATTTAAAATATTTTAAAATAGTAAACATTGTGAAATCATTTCAAATTATCTAAGTTTTAACAAAAGAAATTTTCAAAAAAATATACCCCACAATTTTAGGAACCCAATGCCAGATTTTTAATTAATTTTTTTTAAAGAATACTGTAGGAATAAATATAATTTTTAATTTCAAGCTAAAACACTGCATCGTTCTTTTCTCATTTTTCAGTTTAGTATTTTATATCTTGTTTTAATTTAGGACGATTTTAAAATTTTATATCTTCACAAGTTTTGTAACTCTTTTTCAGATTTATTAAATAAAAATAGAATCATTCGGTAACCTAGTATACTAATACGTAACGCTAGTATCTTGTTGGTACCCCTGTGTCCCACCACGTAAATAACGTGTTTAAATTCATTCACCATATGTATTCACAGTCATTTTTTATACTTCAGTCTAATAAATATTGCTTCACCGCTGACATTAATTTCTAATTGATACCCTGGAGCTACAGTAGGATGATGTGCTAGCGGCGAACCAATAGAGTGTTGTAGAGGGTAAGGGGCTGAAGAGAGATGTTATAGAGTGTTGTAGAGGGTAAGGGGCTGAAGAGAGATGTTATAGAGTGTTGTAGAGGGTAAGGGGCTGAAGAGAGATGTTATAGAGTGTTGTAGAGGGTAAGGGGCTGAAGAGAGATGTTATAGAGTGTTGTAGAGGGTAAGGGGCTGAAGAGAGATGTTATAGAGTGTTGTAGAGGGTAAGGGGCTGAAGAGAGATGTTATAGAGTGTTGTAGAGGGTAAGGGGTTGAAGAGAGATGTTATAGAGTGTTGTAGAGGGTATGGGGCTGAAGAGAGATGTTATAGAGTGTTGTAGAGGGTAAGGAGTTGAAGAGAGATGTTATAGAGTGTTGTAGAGGGTAAGGAGTTGAAGAGAGATGTTATAGAGTGTTGTAGAGGGTAAGGGGTTGAAGAGAGATGTTATAGAGTGTTGTAGAGGGTAAGGAGTTGAAGAGAGATGCTATAGAGTGTTGTAGAGGGTAAGGGATTGAAGAGAGATGTTATAGAGTGTTGTAGAGGGTAAGGAGTTGAAGAGAGATGTTATAGAGTGTTGTAGAGGGTAAGGGGTTGAAGAGAGATGTTATAGAGTGTTGTAGAGGGTAAGGGGTTGAAGAGAGATGTTATAGAGTGTTGTAGAGGGTAAGGGGTTGAAGAGAGATGTTATAGAGTGTTGTAGAGGGCAAGGGGTTGAAGAGAGTTGTTATAGAGTGTTGTAGAGGGTAAGGGGTTGAAGAGAGATGTTATAGAGTGTTGTAGAGGGTAAGGAGTTGAAGAGAGATGTTATAGAGTGTTGTAGAGGGTAAGGGATTGAAGAGAGATGTTATAGAGTGTTGTAGAGGGTAAGGGGTTGAAGAGAGATGTTATAGAGTGTTGTAGAGGGTAAGGAGTTGAAGAGAGATGCTATAGAGTGTTGTAGAGGGTAAGGGATTGAAGAGAGATGTTATAGAGTGTTGTAGAGGGTAAGGAGTTGAAGAGAGATGTTATAGAGTGTTGTAGAGGGTAAGGGGTTGAAGAGAGATGTTATAGAGTGTTGTAGAGGGTAAGGGGTTGAAGAGAGATGTTATAGAGTGTTGTAGAGGGTAAGGGGTTGAAGAGAGATGTTATAGAGTGTTGTAGAGGGCAAGGGGTTGAAGAGAGTTGTTATAGAGTGTTGTAGAGGGTAAGGGGTTGAAGAGAGATGTTATAGAGTGTTGTAGAGGGGAAGGGATTGAAGAGGGAAATAATAGAATAATGTAGATGGCTGAAAAGGCAAGTAATGGAGCGTGGTGACTGCAGGACAGCCTAACAGTGATATGGTACCTACACTGTGTTACTTTGTCACACTGTACCTACACTGTGTTACTTTGTCACACTGTACCTACACTGTGTTACTTTGTAACACTGTACCTACACTGTGTTACTTTGTCACACTGTACCTACACTGTGTTACTTTGTCACACTGTACCTACACTGTGTTATTTTGTCACACTGTACCTACACTGTGTTACTTTGTCACACTGTACCTACACTGTGTTACTTTGTAACACTGTACCTACACTGTGTTACTTTGTCACACTGTACCTACACTGTGTTACTTTGTCACACTGTACCTACACTGTGTTACTTTGTCACACTGTACCTACACTGTGTTACTTTGTCACACTGTACCAATGCTAATCATTGACTAAGTATGTGTTCAGTAGACTAAGAGGAGGTTTAACATCTCCTTGTCAGGATTAACATTCAACGAACTGAGCTCATTGAAGACTTGCTTCAAGTACCAAATCACATTCAAGTACCTCTCGATAAGTCCCTTATAATTGGCTCTGCATTTTTGATGTTCGAGTGGATTAGTCAATCACTCGATTATCAAGTGGATTGATTATTCGATTATTTAAACTCTATTTGCTGCGGTTTGTACATTACACGGAGGAAAAAGATTTTGAAAATTTCTAGCTATCGACTCTTTATTTCCGGGGTGAAATTTTTGCAATTTTGCACGGAACAGGGTAAGTTCCAAGTTAATGGGCAGTTCCACAATTTCGATCATATAAGAAATTTTCTGACTCATTAATTTAAATAAAGTATAGATACATACAAATGTATAGATATATATTTATTAATTAATATCAAATAAAGAGGGTATAATTGTATTACATAAATAATTTCGAGACAGAATATACAAATAATAAACTAAATAGTGTATCAAAAGTATTACATTTGTAGCACTTGTTGCAACTGTACGAACAACTTTAACAGCAACCTAAAGTTTGCTGAAAATACCTAAATTTAATCTATTAAATACAGTAACTGAAATAGCGTATGTATTCATTTAGAAATTAGTTAAAAACATACAACATCGTAAGTTAATTATTACTTTCACAAATTGCGGAAGGTATTGTTCTAGACTGCATTAATTCATTTATCATTTTGTTATTCGAGTAACTCAAAAAGTATTCAACCAAATTGCCTGAAATTTGATGGAACGATTGTTCATTAGCCAGGAACCATTTTATTAGATTTTGGGAGCGTATGGGTCAAAGGTCAAGGTCATTTATAACTCAAGGAATATTGGAATGCTAATTTCATTCATAGGTGGCGGTGAAGATATGCGCTCTACTGGTACTTGTCATCAGGTTACACTTTTTTCCCTTTTATTCACTGCCTTTTAGCAAGTAAAATCACAGAGTTAGCTCTAAGAATAACCTTCGCGCAATGAAAAAAATAATCACCCTCACTCTTTGCTTGCCTGTTCTTAAACTATGTCCATTAGTTCAAAATTGTTTTTACCTGTTAATAGTACAATAAGAGGCAGAGAAAGAGAGACCAAGATACAGATTTTTCGTCCATTCCCTAACGATTTACAAGTATTTGAAAAAGCGGAAACATTTTTGTGGCCCATACTGTACACTAATACCAGTACTTCAACACACTAACACCAGTACTTCAACACACTAACACCAGTACTTCAACACACTAACACCAGTACTCCAACACACTAACACCAGTACTCCAACACACTAACACCAGTACTCCAACACACTAACACCAGTACTCCAACACACTAACACCAGTACTCCAACACACTAACACCAGTACTCCAACACACTAACACCAGTACTCTAACACACTAACACCAGTACTCCAACACACTAACACCAGTACTCCAACACACTAACACCAGTTCTCCAACACACTAACACCAGTACTCCAACACACTAACACCAGTACTCCAATACACTAACACCAGTACTCCAACACACTAACACCAGTACTTCAACACACTAACACCAGTACTCCAACACACTAACACCAGTACTCCAACACACTAACACCAGTACTCCAACACACTAACACCAGTACTTCAACACACTAACACCAGTACTCCAATACACTAACACCAGTACTCCAACACACTAACACCAGTACTTCAACACACTAACACCAGTACTCCAACACACGAACACCAGTACTCCAACACACTAACACCAGTACTCCAACACACTAACACCAGTACTCCAACACACTAACACCAGTACTTCAACACACTAACACCAGTACTCCAACACACTAACACTAGTACTCCAACACACTAACACCAGTACTCCAACACACTAACACCAGTACTCCAATACACTAACACCAGTACTCCAACACACTAACACCAGTACTCCAACACACTAACACCAGTACTCCGATACACTTACACCAGTACTCCAACACACTAACACCAGTACTCCAACACACTAACACCAGTACTCCAATACACTAACACCAGTACTCCAACACACTAACACCAGTACTCCAACACACTAACACCAGTACTCCGATACACTTACACCAGTACTCCAACACACTAACACCAGTACTCCAACACACTAACACCAGTACTCCAACACACTAACACCAGTACTCCAACACACTAACACCAGTACTCTAACACACTAACACCAGTACTCCAACACACTAACACCAGTACTCCAACACACTAACACCAGTTCTCCAACACACTAACACCAGTACTCCAACACACTAACACCAGTACTCCAATACACTAACACCAGTACTCCAACACACTAACACCAGTACTTCAACACACTAACACCAGTACTCCAACACACTAACACCAGTACTCCAACACACTAACACCAGTACTCCAACACACTAACACCAGTACTTCAACACACTAACACCAGTACTCCAATACACTAACACCAGTACTCCAACACACTAACACCAGTACTTCAACACACTAACACCAGTACTCCAACACACGAACACCAGTACTCCAACACACTAACACCAGTACTCCAACACACTAACACCAGTACTCCAACACACTAACACCAGTACTTCAACACACTAACACCAGTACTCCAACACACTAACACTAGTACTCCAACACACTAACACCAGTACTCCAACACACTAACACCAGTACTCCAATACACTAACACCAGTACTCCAACACACTAACACCAGTACTCCAACACACTAACACCAGTACTCCGATACACTTACACCAGTACTCCAACACACTAACACCAGTACTCCAACACACTAACACCAGTACTCCAATACACTAACACCAGTACTCCAACACACTAACACCAGTACTCCAACACACTAACACCAGTACTCCGATACACTTACACCAGTACTCCAACACACTAACACCAGTACTCCAACACACTAACACCAGTACTCCAACACACTAACACCAGTACTCCAACACACTAACACCAGTACTCCGATACACTTACACCAGTACTCCAACACACTAACACCAGTACTCCAACACACTAACACCAGTACTCCAACACACTAACACCAGTACTCCGATACACTTACCACGACAAGTAATTTGTTAGCACTATATATAGATCAAACGAAGTACAACATCTGTACACCAATGTGGTATTTGTTATACTTACATGTTTGTAACAAGTTTTTAAAACATGTTTCAAACACATTTTCAGTGTTAGTTCAAGTTTCCGAACATGTTAAGACATTGGATGTTACAAAATGTAATACTATTTTCATGAGTGTAACTCTAGCTGTCCAGAGAGATGTCATGAATACATTTCAAGACATAATTAATGAAAGCAACAATGAATAAAAAAACATTCATTTTCAGAATGAATGAAAAAAGCATTCATTTTCTGAGTGACTGAAAAACGCATTCATTTACAGAGTGAATGAAAAACTCATTCATTTTCAATTTGTCTTCAATTAATTGTTTCAGTAGTTACCAGTTCCCCACATTTCATACCAATAACTTCACTGTTCCTTTTCAGTTGTGATGTGTTGCTGTGAATTCCCGTTCTTTCAGTTAGTCCTTTGAAATCCAAGGTGACACAGTGTAGGATTACACTTGCAATCCTTTGCTAAAGAAGAGGCGCTGTCCTTCCTGAGATATGGAGGCACCGTAATGGCGAGCTGTTTCAACCCGCATATACGGGAATGAAGTTCGGATATTACGGTATGTTTTGTGCAATTTACCGAATTGCGCAATCTTAAAAATGTGCTGCGCGTTTTCAAAACTGGAATGACCAGAGTGCCTAAGAGGCTTGCTCGTGTTTGAATATAGATTCTTAAAACTTGACTTGGATCGCTAGAAATTCGGGTTTTAAAATGTCCAAGTCGCATTTATATGAAATCAATTAAAATAATGAAAAATATTTTATTTTCATTAAGTTCTATAATATTTTATCACCATGCGAAAATCTAGAACTCAGGTGAAGTGTGACGCAAAATGTGGCACATCAGCAGTTGTACTTCACCCGGGTTCCAGAGGCCCACCTGATCAAAAGTAATATAAAAGTGAATATTCCAAAACTGATAATGATATGATACATGACTACATCATAGAGAATAAACGTCATAGAGTTTGGCAACTCGAAGTCAATTAGTTTTTAAAGCATGCATCCTTATTTCAAACTGAAACGGGTCTCAGGCACTCGATCTAGGCGTTCAGCACACTCTCGAGATTGCGCAATTCAGTAAATTGCGTGGAACATATTTACTCACCCTCCCCTACATAGAGTTGCTTTTATTCGTGAAAAACAGACCGGAATTTCTTACGTATACAGGAAATCCCGTATTTTTTCCCATCTCCCGGTATATATTCATCGTTGTAACTTCTTTGATAGACCGGATAGTTCTGGTAAACTCCGGATATTTCGGTATTTTGCCCGCTATCTCCAGTAGAGTAAACATTAATATTTGTTAATAACACTAATCCGTAATTTTCCGTTTATTCTGATATAAGATTTCAGAGTCCAATTTGACGTAATAAACATAATAACTAGGAATGCAAGAATTTTTAATATTGTTCAGGGAATATCTGGTAATTATTGTAACTTCTAGCTCATAAAATCTAGAGAGTTAAATATGGGGGCATTATAAGATTTAAATCAAACCCCTCTTAATCTTCCATGTCCCCACCATAACTCCCTCTTAATCTTCCATGTCCCCACCATAACTCCCTCTTAATCTTCCATGTCCCCACCATAACTCCCTCTTAATCTTCCATGTCCCCACCATAACTCCCTCTTAATCTTCCATGTCCCCACCATAACTCCCTCTTAATCTTCCATGTCCCCACCATAACTCCCTCTTAATCTTCCATGTTCCCACCATAACTCCCTCTTAATCTTCCATGTTCCCACCATAACTCCCTCTTAATCTTCCATGTTCCCACCATAACTCCCTCTTAATCTTCCATGTTCCCACCATAACTCCCTCTTAATCTTCCATGTTCCCACCATAACTCCCTCTTAATCTTCCATGTTCCCACCATAACTCCCTCTTAATCTTCCATGTTCCCACCATAACTCCCTCTTAATCTTCCATGTCCCCACCATAACTCCCTCTTAATCTTCCATGCCCCCACCATAACTCCCTCTTAATCTTCTATGCTCCCACCATAACTAACTCTTAATTTTCTATGCTCCCACCATAACTCCCTCTTAATCTTCCATGTCCCCACCATAACTCCCTCTTAATCTTCTATGCTCCCACCATAACTCCCTCTTAATTTTCTATGCTCCCACCATAACTCCCTCTTAATTTTCTATGCTCCCACCATAACTCCCTCTTAATCTTCTATGTCCCCACCATAACTCCCTCTTAATTTTCTATGCTCCCACCATAACTCCCTCTTAATTTTCTATGCTCCCACCATAACTCCCTCTTAATTTTCTATGCTCCCACCATAACTCCCTCTTAATCTTCTATGTCCCCACCATAACTCCCTCTTAATTTTCTATGCTCCCACCATAACTCCCTCTTAATTTTCTATGCTCCCACCATAACTCCCTCTTAATCTTCTATGTCCCCACCATAACTCCCTCTTAATCTTTCATGTCCCCACCATAACTCCCTCTTAATCTTCCATGTCCCCACCATAACTCCCTATTAATCTTCTATGCTCCCACCATAACTCCCTCTTAATCTTTCATGTCCCCACCATAACTCCCTCTTAATCTTTCATGTCCCCACCATAACTCCCTCTTAATCTTTCATGTCCCCACCATAACTCCCTCTTAATCTTCCATGTCCCCACCATAACCATATGTGTTGAAGAACATTGTTTATCATTGTATTCATATTTACATTTATATTTTGTTTTGTCTCTTTTCTTCAATTAAGTTATTAATTATATCTTCCTAAAACTGTTTACAATCTATAAACTTTATAAACTTTTTATAGTTAAAGCTCCAAAAGCATATACACTGATATCTTGAAACAAAACATGAGTTATATGTATAATTCTAAATCACGTTGTATGTAATCACAAATAAATAGCGAACAGTTTTGTGAATCAAAGTACATAAATCAATTACAATTCTTTCGCTTTACACATTTGTTGCCTGGAAAGCACAGGGCAATCTAGTAAATAGTTTTCCAGTTAAATGGTCATACACAACACCAATTTGCTGTGATATTCCACTGGGTAAACTGAAGGTAAGTAGCTATTAATTCGCTATCAGGCACATTACCTGTTCACTTTGCTAATTACCAACTGTGACACCTCACTCTAAAGCACTGTCCACACTGTCAGTTTTACAGTCTCTTTACGGGTTAATTCTTGTTCGTAAAAGGAAAACTGTACACCGAACTGGTTGTTGTGATGTTATTATTATTGTGTTCCAATTGAATATATTCATTGAATTTATTAAATGAATTTTATTATATTTTTTTCAATTAATCAATGATCAAATGAGTTTTTATGGTGAGTGCTCCAGTGCTAGTATACTTGCAACGTGCATTCCACTACTCGTGTTCGTCCACTGCAATGTTCGTGTTGGTTTTCTCCAGTGCTCGTATTAGTGTACTCCACTACTTGTGTTCGCACACTCCAGTGCTCGTACATGTTCGTGTACTGCAGTGTTAATATTCGCGCACTAAATTGCTCGTGTTCGCGTACTACAGTGTTCGTGTTCGTGCACTGCAGTAATCGTGTTCGTGTACTCCATTGCTCGTATTCGTTTACTGCATTACTCGTGTTCGTGTACTCTATTGCTCGTGTTCGTGTACTCCATTGCTCGTGTTCGTGTACTCCATTGCTCGTGTTCGTGTACTCCAATACTCGTGTTCGTGTACTCTATTGCTCGTGTTCGTGTACTCCAATACTCGTGTTCGTGTACTCTATTGCTCATGTTCGTGTACTCCATTACTCGTGTTCGTGTACTCCATTGCTCGTGTTCGTGTACTCCATTGCTCGTGTTCGTGCACTCCAATACTCGTGTTCGTGTACTCTATTGCTCGTGTTCGTGTACTCCATTGGTGCTCGAATTCATACACTCCAGTATTCGTGCACTTAGTTTATGCTCGTACACATTAGTGTTACAAATTGACGAGCTTCTAACCGTAGATTGCTAGTAATAACACAGTTGATATCAGTTTCATGTTACACTAGCAACAGATCAATGCTATAAGATCGGTACAAATCCGTTAATGTGATCTACAATAGATCATTGCACTCACCTTATGATTTACCTGCTAGGAACGTGATGAAAGACGTGCTCATTATTTATTGCCAACTAGTGACCGACTTTTGACGGCTATTCATATTTACGCGGTCTTAGCATTAGGTAGTTGATAAACTTATCGCAGTAATGGATTTGGGGTATAAATATCCGTGGAGTTATCGTTAACATGTTGATTATGTATTTGACCTAGTGGTACTAATATGTACCACTGTCAATATTTTAAACTTGAATTGAATGGTGACACTGTGTTCCACAGTTATACAACTGTTTTTATCATACAGATAATATCACTAGGTACACAGAGAGATACTCAGCTCATCTCGCTATCGTCGGACATGTCATACAGAAGCAATAACAATAACTTGTAATTTTGGAAAAGTCAGTTAGGCTAGACAGCGATTTAAGCAATTATAGTCAACGTATTAAACACTGAAATAATGGATAAAAAAGATAGTGAACAGTTAACTATTGGTGGTTGTTATAACTCTTCACTGTGCACTTTATTTACAACTATTGGTGGTTGTTTTAACTCTTCACTGTGTACTTTATTTACAACTATTAGTGGTTGTTTTAACTCTTCACTGTGCACTTTATTTACAACTATTGGTGGTTGTTTTAACTCTTCACTGTGTACTTTATTTACAACTATTAGTGGTTGTTTTAACTCTTCACTGTGCACTTTATTTACAACTATTGGTGGTTGTTTTAACTCTTCACCGTGTACTTTATTTACAACTATTGGTGGTTTTTTTAACTCTTCACCGTGTACTTTATTTACAACTATTGGTGGTTGTTTTAACTCTTCACTGTGTACTTTATTTACAACTATTAGTGGTTGTTTTAACTCTTCACTGTGCACTTTATTTACAACTATTGGTGGTTTTTTTAACTCTTCACCGTGTACTTTATTTACAACTATTGGTGGTTGTTTTAACTCTTCACTGTGTACTTTATTTACAACTATTGGTGGTTGTTTTAACTCTTCACTGTGCATTTTATTTACAACTATTGGTGGTTGTTTCAACTCTTCACTGTGCACTTTATTTACAACTATTGGTGGTTGTTTTAACTCTTCACTGTGTACTTTATTTACAACTATTGGTGGTTGTTTTAACTCTTCACTGTGCATTTTATTTACAACTATTGGTGGTTGTTTCAACTCTTCACTGTGCACTTTATTTACAACTATTGGTGGTTGTTTTAACTCTTCACTGTGTACTTTATTTACAACTATTGGTGGTTGTTTTAACTCTTCACTGTGCATTTTATTTACAACTATTGGTGGTTGTTTCAACTCTTCACTGTGCACTTTATTTACAACTATTGGTGGTTGTTTTAACTCTTCACCGTGTACTTTATTTACAACTATTGGTGGTTTTTTTAACTCTTCACCGTGTACTTTATTTACAACTATTGGTGGTTGTTTTAACTCTTCACTGTGCACTTTATTTACAACTATTGGTGGTTGTTTTAACTCTTCACTGTGCATTTTATTTACAACTATTGGTGGTTGTTTCAACTCTTCACTGTGCACTTTATTTACAACTATTGGTGGTTGTTTTAACTCTTCACCGTGTACTTTATTTACAACTATTGGTGGTTTTTTTAACTCTTCACCGTGTACTTTATTTACAACTATTGGTGGTTGTTTTAACTCTTCACTGTGCATTTTATTTACAACTATTGGTGGTTGTTTCAACTCTTCACTGTGCACTTTATTTACAACTATTGGTGGTTGTTTTAACTCTTCACTGTGTACTTTATTTACAACTATTGGTGGTTGTTTTAACTCTTCACTGTGCATTTTATTTACAACTATTGGTGGTTGTTTCAACTCTTCACTGTGTACTTTATTTACAACTATTGGTGGTTGTTTTAACTCTTCACCGTGTAATCTATTTATCGGCAATAGTTGTAAATAAAGTAAAACTTTTTAATATAGGTATGGAAATGCTCCTTTCTAAATTTCAATGCATCACCTCCCAGATTGGTGGTAACTACAGAGAAATGGAGATAACCTACTTCAATTTTTTTTATTGTTTTGAGAATTGAGCTAGAGTCTAAAAGCTGTCGACTTTTTCATGTAAGTTTTTCACGCTCCCTTTTTGTTCATTGTAAACCTATTATATTCTGCTTCCTGCTCCAATAGTGTTAAAAGAGCATTATAGTGAATTATGAAACATTGTTCCAAGTGGAAACTGGTTTCCCTAAATTCGAACCTGGTGATTAACTTAAATACAGTTTTTGAGACGAAAATACTGGTTTATACAGTAAAATTTGGTAAATTTAGTATTTCGGTTTGCCTGATCAAAGAAATGAAAGATTGAAGTGAGTAAGAGTGGCGTGATTTTGTTCAATCCTGTAAAAAGTTGATCTACACTGCTTGTTGAGATAAGATTCTTGATAAACGTTTTTACCAATATTATTTTAGAGTGTTGCTGTTGTCACGTCACGCACAATAAATACCTCACAATATTTCAATTCTATTTCCCGCTATGAAACCTAGATGGCAGCACAAAGACAGTTCTGAAACAGAAATTTGCGAATCGAAAATTCTTAAATTTACGGGAATAATTATTTTAAGATATCATAAAAAACTCTAGAACTTATTCAAATGAAATTTTCTGCAGATGAAGAGGTATAAATAAATTAAATAAATAATCAAAGTCTTCTTCAATTTTAATTAAAAGAAGACTGAAAACATTTTAATATTTAGATTTTTCTCTCTATTATAGGAATTCTTTTTGAAATCGCATTTCCTGTACAAGGTTTAAAACGTACAATTTACTCAATTATATATTAAATAGAAAAGATAGTTTTGCATATTTTACATCTATAAATGTTGAAAAAGGCATTAAAAAGAATGACAAGGTATATACATATAAACATTAAATCAAATTAATAAACATACGAAACTAAATCTTTAAACGGCTCAAAATCAAAACTAATTTTTAACATACTCTATGTTTAAATCTTCACTGAAAAATAGGTAACTAGGTACTACAAAAAATAAAATTAACAGTTTTAGCCACTGACTTATAGGGAGAGTATAGGGAGAGTAGATTCCAAACCTAAACTATCATTAATTACTTATGAAAGAAATTCTGATGCGACTGTAGTAAAGAAATGAAATGAAATACACCTAGAGCGTATACCTTCGCCGTCACTTACAAATGACATTTTCCATCCATAATTTGTGTTTATGTAGGTATCATGGATACCAATTGAAATAAAAGTTGGATAATACTCATTTTTCATACTTCTTATGATACGAAAAAGTGAAACCGTCCGACAACTCAAAACTTAGCCTAATGTAATATTTTTTTTCTTAGATACCATTTAACGGCTAGAAGTTAGTAACAACAATCGTTTGTCAGTGACAGAGCTCTGTTAGCCAATGACAGAGTGTTTTTTGCCACAAGTAGTTGTAGTATAGTTCAGTGTGTGTCTGACTGTGTTAGAGAGAGGTTAGAGAGAGGTTAGGGAGAGGTTAGAGAGGTTAGTGAGAGGTTAGTGTGTCCTCTTGATCTTCAGTCGAACTAAAGGATTATAACTTTGATCCTCTGTCAAAGAGTGTTATTATCTACTGCTAGTTTTACCTGTGCAAAGATGTGGGTCAGAGGTCACCTTTTGTTGCTGCTAATTAATACAGGTGAGATGTAAATGTATTAATACAGGTGAGATGTAAATGTATTAATACAGGTGAGATGTAAATGTAATAATACAGGTGAGATGTAAATGTATTAATACAGGTGAGATGTAAATGTATTAATACAGGTGAGATGTAAATGTATTAATACAGGTGAGATGTAAATGTATTAATACAGGTGAGATGTAAATGTATTAATACAGGTGAGATGTAAATGTAATAATACAGGTGAGATGTAAATGTATTAATACAGGTGAGATGTAAATGTAATAATACAGGTGAGATGTAAATGTATTAATACAGGTGAGATGTAAATGTAATAATACAGGTGAGATGTAAATGTATTAATACAGGTGAGATGTAACTGTATTAATACAGGTGAGATGTAAATGTATTAATACAGGTGAGATGTAAATGTATTAATACAGGTGAGATGTAAATGTATTAATACAGGTGAGATGTAACTGTATTAATTGTTACAGCGAATGTGTTGATTAATTTAGATAAATTAAGTTTAGATTTAATTAATTCTAAATAGAGGCAGTTTGTTTCTCTCATTAATTGTGGAGAATAAAATCATTTATGTATGAATTTTAAAATCTTGTAAAAAACATAACTTTTTTTTTGTGTGATAAATGAATATTATTTCATGATTTTTTTTTTTAATATTGTGTATACATAAGGTCTGTGATACATAATCTCTTTGAACTAGTCAATCTATTTAATTTAAAATGACTAGGTTAGTTTAAATAAATAATTTAGCGTAAAACCATAAAATTAAATAAAATAAAAATGATATGCCGTTACTGAAATCAATGAGCGATAGGAGCATTTCTTGGATGTAGGTATATTCCTTTATTCAAATTACCAAGACAAATGATTCTTATATCAGATATTTTAAATAATGATTACCTCAGTTGGTCAATCAATTAATGGTATATTAATTAATTCAATCTACCCATTTGGCAAGCAACAGAAGGGGCTTCAGTCATTCGAATAAGTGTCTCGATGGCTTAATTTTGAGACAGGGGCTCAGCTGTTCCGTAGGTCTGAGTCACAGGTTTAACGTGCCGTGAAAAATCATTATCTTCTCCCTGTACTAAAAATATACATTGTTTGTATATGAGATATATATATAAAGTTCGCTTTCCAAAATATATTTATTTAAATTTTGTTTTAAAATAAATCAATATGTTTTTTTTATATTGAAGATATATTTTCCAAAATCTATATCTAAAGCTCGTTTGATATGGTTAGGGTTGTGACACTATGCTTTATAAATCATAGGAAATATTATAGACGGAGAGAATTAAAGAGTATTGAATGGTTCTACATCAGTGGTATATAGTATTCGATACCATTTCATTTCGTCTGTGATATTCTTAAGATCTATCATTTTAAAACACATTGTCACAACCCTAACTATGATGCAACATATCCTAATTTCGAATATTATCATCATTAGTGTCCGACGAAAGACGATAGACTGAAAGTGTTTCAAATTTATAATCAATTACTATTGTATTTTTGTCTAAACATTTATTGTCGTTGATAGATGATCTTTTTATCATCGATTATAATTTTCTTCTTGGGTTCTGATTTCACAAGAATCCATGTAGGCAGAACATAGGATAGAATTTCTTGGTAAGAAAAAGAGTAGAAACTGAAGGGTCTTTATAATGATCTACAGGAGAGAATTTATTCTGTAGGTTGTAGAGAATTTTCACCTAGCGGCTTGAGATGTCCTTATAATTAAAATAAGGATGAACTCTACACCTCATTAATTAATTCAGTAGGTATGGACACTGTACAGGTAGTTAGAGACATACACTTTCCGAGAACGGTGAGTGTAAGATTAGTAACAAATATATATGTACTATCATTAAATAATTTTTTTAGACAAATTGTTCAGGTTTATAAAATGCGGATATTGATTTTATTTGCAATGTTACAACCTAATTGTTTTGAATATTGATTTTATAAAAAAAAATTATAAACAGTAAAATTTTCCAATAAAAAATTATAAATAATACTTATAAATAATACTTTCAATAAAAATCATTATTTTGTTCAAAGTACGCATTAGATACAAATTATAAATATATTATACTAAAGAGTTAAATTGCAATTAAAATGAAATTAACTTTAATCCACCTATAAGAGCTTTTTTTAAACTCACGATAAATTACGATTGGACTTCCGTCGATTCATTTCTAGTCGTAGACTTTTTAATTATAAATTTATAGTCTCCGATAAAAGTCTATTATCGGTGCATTGCGCTACGCCAACCTACCCCGATAAAATATCGTTAATTCATGCTATTTTTCAATGCAGGCTGTTATTTCTAATAGCAGTAATAGTTTGTTATTTTCATTTTGTGGTGGACTAGTTATGAACTAGGCAATAGAGTGCAGGTAATTTACCTGTAACTAATTAGCTGCTGATTAAAATGTTGCAGGTGAGGATTAACAGAGATTATAATTGAGCAGTGGTTTTACTAATAACATAGAGAGTTATGGTGGGGCCATAGGAGATTAAGAGAGAGTTATTGTGGGGCCATAGAAGATTGAAAGAAAGAGTTATGGTGGGCCATAGAAAATTGAGAGAGAGAGTTATGGTGGGCTATAGAAGATTGAGAGAGAGAGTTATGGTGGGGCCATAGAAGATTGAGAGAGAGAGAGTTATGGTGGGGCCATAGAAGATTGAGAGAGAAAGTTATGGTGTGGCCATAGAAGTTTAAGAGGGATATACACTCTCAATCTTCTATGGCCCCACCATAACTTTCTCCCAATTTACCATTGGTATAAAATGCTGTTCAAGTTCACACTTCCTTTAGTTGTTTTTTACCAACATAATCTTCCTTCCTCTTTTATTCACATGCGCTTATTTTTCACCCACAGTTTTGCCTTTCACCGCTAGTAAAAAAGAGCGTACAAGAAGCTTACGCAACAGATTATAAACTGAGTTAGCTTATGAACTGAGTTAGCTTATATCTTTTAAGCTGAGTTAGCTTATATCTTATAGACTGAGTTAGCTTATACCATATAAACTGAGTTAGCTTATACCTTACAAGATGAGTTAGCTTATACCTTACAAGATGAGTTAGCTTATACCTTACAAACTGAGTTAGCTTATACCTTACAAACTGAGTTAGCTTATACCTTACAAACTGAGTTAGCTTATACCTTACAAACTGAGTTAGCTTTTTCACATATTCGATTGTATAAGAAGCAAAAATTTAATACATCTCATTTTGATTTTTTATATATTTCTTACATGATCGAAATTGTGGAACCGTACGATAATTCGTAACTTACCCTTATCTTATAAACAAAGATAATCATTAAAAATATAATACATGGATATACATTGTGTGTTCATTATACGGAACAAGTTAATCCTCAATAAAACACTTTGTTATACCATCGACAACATGATTTGCTAATATTGATGATAACAAAGTACATGTAAAACATTAAAGTGATGTAACATTTTATAGGAAGCTACATCATTTTCCATTAGGGTAAGGTCACAATTATTATATGTGAATTAAATAGAGTATGAAAATGGCAGTAGGTTATTTTTAAATTATATGCATAAAATATTAAAATATATTCATATTGGAAATAAATTTTGAAAAAGTTTCGTGTTGAATTTTTTTTTTTTTTTGAAAAAAATAGTTTTCATTTAATTCGTTATTTTACACAATGAATACATTTCAATGTTCTTTTTAATAATAATCAATTGAAATCTTCATCCGGTATAAATTTCTCAACTGGTAATTAAAGCTTTAACCTATATTGTTTTTCTGTTCTATTGTACTTATTGTACCTATTTTCTACTTCCTCTGTTCTTTTTTGGCTATTTTTTATGGTTTTCAAAGCTTATTGTATTTCCATTGTTCCTAACCTTTTATTCTTCTTCACGCTTGAATTGTGAAAGAATAGAGTACCCACAGAGCAATGGGGTAAAAAACGACTGGGAAAGTTATGGTGGGGCCATAGAAGATTGAAAGAGAGTTATGGTGGGGCCATAGAAGATTGAAAGAGAGAGTTATGGTGGGGCCATAGAAGTTTGAGAGTTATGGTGGGGCCATAGAATATTAAGAGAGAGTTAAGGTGGAGCAATAGTAGATTTAGAGAGAGTTATGGTGGGGACAATAGGAGACTGAGGGAGTAGTTTGATGAAGCCATAGAAGAATAAAAGGTAACCCAACTTGATCTTCTATTTCCTCACCATAACTTTTGCCGCTCTTCAAGTACCAATATGTCATTATAAGGAAGTTAAGGCTTCAATTCCTTTCAATAATTATAGTAATAAAAATGATTGATCACAGAATGATTGACAGATTGGCTTTTATGATTCTATTGTCTCTACTGTCCCTATTGCTATGTGGGCACTTTATCTATCTGTACCATCCCTATCTATTTATCCTTATCTATAATGGATACTAATTAAATAAAGGTGAAATAATAATTATCACATACATCCTTTCTTGTACTCTGAAATGACCCTAGTGTCAACTTTAGGATGGTGTCATCGCAGTTCTACATTTAAATGTGCTAATACCACTCACAGCAGCCAGTTCTCTTTCGTAGGGACACAGTGAGGCCCACTAGGTAGCATTTAGTCCCAAGGAGACCTTTTCTCAACGGCACCAATTCTACTTAAGTTGTTTTCGTCAGACCATTAATTTTGTTCGCCAGACATTGCCGGCGAAATAGACTTCTTCTTGGAAACTCGTTAAATTATTCTCAAACTGTGTTGAGGATTAAATTCTACACAGAAAGTAGGTATATTTGTAGTTAACGAAGTTCTTCTAAAGATTCTAAGAATGTTTTTGTATCAATTTCATTTGAATTCTAGGAATAAGACATCTATTAATTATGTGTTACTTTCATCACATTCTTTGGTAAGCAATTGTATTCACAGGGTAACTTTTCTGCATCCATGAGCTTATCATCGACTGGTGGTAGATAACTTTGTTCATGAAGCCGCTTTCCTTTCCGACTACTTCTGAGAGCCCCTTGTACTTACTTTCCTTTTGACGTTAGCGAAATGGCCTTTGCTTTCAAAGCAGAAGTTAAGTCCCCACTAAATTAATTGTTTCTAGAAAAAAAATCAATGAAAGTCCCAATTGTTCGCATACCAAAGCCATAAACTGATTTTTTACTTCTGCGAAAAAAAACCCTCCTGTACAATCTAACTGTTGGTCGCACTAATCGTGTGGTGTTCAACATCAGCACGTTTGGCTCATCATTGCGCAGACCATCTCTAACATCTTTAGTGGATTGAATCCCAATAATCTCTTTGGGGAGGCCTTTGTTCGAATGGTGTGTCTGAAAGCCTTCCCTTTCATCCACAGTCAGGTTTCGGTACCACAACTGTCGATAATAACTGCGGTGTTACGGAGAACTACTTACACAGATTGTATTCGAATTAGAGAGAAATTGGCTTGGAGTATAAATATATAGGCAGTGGCAATTAAAAAGTTAGGATGATTTAAATACGAAAACTGTTTTATAATTTGAACAAATTATGCTTGAAAACTAATGAACAAATTTTCAAATGATTATATATCAAATTTATTGGTTGGTTACTATCCCATCTCTGGATAGAAATTCAAATAAAAATGATTGTAATTCACTTTGACATTACCTATTTTCTTTTGTAGAGGGTTCTAAATATAACTTATAATACCTACTGTGATTTAAAAAAATGAAGTAACATTATTCTTCAAACCACTTTGTTTATTGTATATCAAACTTATTAAATTAAATTCAGGAATAGTCTTTGAAACATTATCGTTTAATATCGAATATAGTGGAATATTATTAAACTATATTGTTCTATAAAATATTGAACTTTATAACTCGAACTAAGTAATCTTTTGAAATTATAATACTTGTTCATGATATTAAATCCTGTTTGTTTGTGTTTCAAGATTAAATTGTTAATGCAAATATAATTAACTAACATTTTATTCAAAAGGTGCTCTCGTTGCCTTTATTCAGAGTACATGTCTTTACAAATGTTATAATTGGTTTTTACATGTTTGCGCTACATTGTGAGCAGAGTTGATTATTTGTAGTGTTTTATAAGAATGAGAAAGGAAATCAGCCTCTTTATTAACTTTGCAACGATGAGAGCTCAAAATGCCGCTCTCTGATTGGACAAGAGAGTTAATACGTCATCCATGAAAAGCAGTTCCGCTCTCTGATTGGACTAGATAGTTAATACGTCATCCATGCAAAGCAGTACCGCTCTCTGATTGGGCTAGAGAGTAAATACGTCATCCATGAAAAGCAGTACCGCTCTCTGATTGGGCTAGAGAGTTAATACGTCATCCATGCAAAGCAGTACCGCTCTCTGATTGGGCTAGAGAGTAAATACGTCATCCATGCAAAGAAGTACCGCTCTCTGATTGGACAAGAGAGTTAATACGTCATCCATGCAAAGCAGTATCGCCCTCTGATTGGACAAGAGAGTTAATACGTCATCCATGCAAAGCAGTACCGCTCTCTGATTGGACTAGATAGTTAATACGTCATCCATGCAAAGCAGTACCGCTCTCTGATTGGGCTAGAGAGTAAATACGTCATCCATGCAAAGCAGTACCGCTCTCTGATTGGACAAGAGAGTTAATACGTCATCCATGCAAATCAGTACCGCTCTCTGATTAGGCTAGAGAGTAAATACGTCATCCATGAAAAGCAGTACCGCTCTCTGATTGGGCTAGAGAGTTAATACGTCATCCATGCAAAGCAGTACCGCTCTCTGATTGGGCTAGAGAGTTAATACGTCATCCATGCAAAGCAGTACCGCTCTCTGATTGGGCTAGAGAGTTAGTACGTCATCCATGCAAAGCAGTACCGCTCTCTGATTAGGCTAGAGAGTTAATACGTCATCCATGCAAATCAGTACCGCTCTCTGATTGGGCTAGAGAGTTAATATGTCATCCATGTAAAGCAGTACCGCTCTCTGATTGGGCTAGAGAGTTAATACGTCATCCATGTAAAGCAGTACCGCTCTCTGATTGGGCTAGAGAGTTAATACGTCATCCATGTAAAGCAGTACCGCTCTCTGATTGGGCTAGAGAGTTAATACGCCATCCATGTAAAGCAGTACCGCTCTCTGATTGGGCTAGAGAGTTAATACGTCATCCATGCAAAGCAGTACCGCTCTCTGATTGGGCTAGAGAGTTAGTACGTCATCCATGCAAAGCAGTACCGCTCTCTGATTAGGCTAGAGAGTTAATACGTCATCCATGCAAAGCAGTACCGCTCTCTGATTGGGCTAGAGAGTTAATACGTCATCCATGCAAAGCAGTACCGTTCTCTGATTGGACTAGAGAATTCGCGTAATATTTTTTTGATTGTTAGACATATTGTCACATTCTTGCTCAAAAATTTAGATGAAATGGAGCAAGCGGATCAGAATTTCAAATACCGATAGCTAGTGAACCTTTCGAAATATTTCTACATTTCAAAATTCTATTCGAATATTCCAATATATTTCTGAAGTGTCCGTCAATAAAGGATATTTTATTGAATACATAAAAACAGAGAAGTTTAGTTTCAGACCATCACGACATTCTTTCATTTTTCTTAGTTATATAACGTTTGATTTTTATAATAAAATAATAGTTTGATAGGTTCGAATAATGACAAGAATGAATAATTTGGTTCAAACGTCAATGTGAGACTATATTTTAAATTTACCATTTTGTGTTCTCTATTTATTCGAGTGAGTTTCAAGTTAGCAAACGTTTCCAGATCTTCGGTCATATAAGAAAAAATATTAAATAAAATCGAAGTTTTAGATAATTAATATATATCTTTATCTTGTGACCGAAGATGTGGAAATGACCGATACTTCATAACTTACTCTACTTTGTTGTTTTATTTCCGAATGGTCAATAGTTAGACTAGTAGGCAGAGATAATGACAGTTCATACGGGTTATTTATGGTAGCTAGGCATGACTGTCCTTATGGTCAGTACATCTTATTAGTGAAAAAAGGTATAGGGTGGGGAAGGTGAACTTAAACTTTAATGTTCTGAATTATTTGAAAAAAAACTGTTTTTTATAATATCTTTGTACTATATAAATGAAAATAATAAATATTATTTCCTAATATTAACATAATAATAAACATAATATAGGCCGGCGAAGTGCACATATATGGTACACGCATCAAAAACGTATAGATTTCTTAAATTAGATGTATTTCAGTTTATATTGGAAACTTTAAGAAATGGTGTACTGTGCTAATATTTTTTTCTAATACCTTCATATATAAGCTTTTTGAACAATTTTTTTTCTTCTAAAAAATCATAATTTTACTAAACTAATGAAAGAGTACACATGTGTTTAACTGGTCGTTTAAAAGGAAAATTGACTCGCAAAATACATCATTCAAAAAGGGGACACATATATCCACTTAGGGCCGTACACACGTAGGGTTTTTTAAATCTTTCCACCAGACTTTTTGCTAAGCTCCTCCTACTTTTTCCACGAGAATATAAGAAATAACGATATAATTATTATTTATTTAGTTGGTATTCATGATACCTGCAGGTATCATGAATACCAACTGAAATATATAATAATTACCTAGGTATATCGTTTTTCTAATATTCTCGTGGAAAAAGTAGGAGGAGCTTAGCAAAAAGTCTGGTGAATAGACTTACAAAACCCTACGTGTGTACGGCCCTTTAGTGTATAAATGGTTAAGCCTTTTCCTGTTGGCTGGGACGGATATTTGATTTGAAAGCACACTTGTGAGACTTTTGTTGATTATTTAGAGATTTTGGATCAATTTATTGAAGATTTGAAAATAACAATTGTCGAAATTCAGATTCTGTAATCTATTATTAATATTCACAATAGTTAAGCTTCCGTAAAATATTTAAATTCATAGTTCACTATCTATTAACCTTCCAATTCATTACTAGGGATGAAACAAAGCTTGTAATTGTACTACACTACCCAGTCTACCTTTTCCCGTGTCCCTCCTGTGTAAAAGTTACAGTTAATTAAGCCTACAGGTAACTCTTGTTACGGTAATTACAGGTAACATGTAGCCATATGGTTTTAACTTCCGTTTATTTATTTATTTCGGTATCTATATATACTTGAACGGCAATTAGGGTGTTTATCTAGAAATTTGAGAATTTACTTCAGTCATATCGGGTAAAGCAAATATCTATCACTTAGACCCTCCACTCACAAATGTTAGATAGATACTTTACCTTATTTGCTGTTCATTTCATGGTGGAGACATCGAAGAAGGAGAACTACCTAGCTTCATTTTCTATGGCCCCACCATAACTCTCTCTTGATCTTCTATGGCCCACCAAAACTTTCTCTTATAATTGTACACAATGCAATTTTTTTTCTCTAAACTACGTCCAAAAAAAAAAAAAAATTCTATCCTCTTTAATCAACTTACCATATAATTACCGATGCATACATGCCAAAGCATTTAAAACGCATGTGCCTCAATACAAAGTATCGTGAAGAATAATATGATGGCCATGCTTATATTGAGCCACACAATTCCATGCTGTCACGCATGAAATAACTTTTACTAATGTATACCAATTAAATCTCAGCTCGGGATATATATTCCGTCGCCTGAACGTCGCCACCAAATGATACGTTAGAAAAGAGAGCATTACGAGCATTAAATGACACGTTAGAAAAGAGAGCATTACGAGCATTAAATGACACGTCAGAAAAGAGAGCATTACGAGCATTAAATGACACGTCAGAAAAGAGAGCATTACGAGCATTAAATGACACGTCAGAAAAGAGAGCATTACGAGCATTAAATGACACGTTAGAAAAGAGAGCATTACGAGCATTAAATGACACGTTAGAAAAGAGAGCATTACGAGCATTAAATGACACGTTAGAAAAGAGAGCATTACGAGCATTAAATGACACGTTAGAAAAGAGAGCATTACGAGCATTAAATGACACGTCAGAAAAGAGAGCATTACGAACATTAAATGACACGTTAGAAAAGAGAGCATTACGAGCATTAAATGACACGTTAGAAAAGAGAGCATTACGAACATTAAATGACACGTTAGAAAAGAGAGCATTACGAGCATTAAATGACACGTTAGAAAAGAGAGCATTACGAGCATTAAATGATACGTTAGAAAGGAGAGCATTACGAGCATTAAATGACACGTTAGAAAAGAGAGCATTACGAACATTAAATGACACGTTAGAAAAGAGAGCATTACGAGCATTAAATGACACGTTAGAAAAGAGAGCATTACGAGCATTAAATGACACGTTAGAAAAGAGAGCATTACGAGCATTAAATGACACGTCAGAAAAGAGAGCATTACGAGCATTAAATGACATGTTAGAAAAGAGCGCATCACGCCCTTTTATGAGTACCAAATTTTAAGTTAGAAAGAATAAATGTTAGAGTGGTGCGTGAAACCACAGGAAGGAACAACACCTCACGCCCTTACTAGCAAGGAGAGCATCACGCTGTTTCTACGGACTGACCAATTCAGTGTCATTACCGCAGTCACTGTATTCAGACACGTGGTGACCATTTAATATCGACTTGGCTTGGCATAAAGTCGATACAGGTAAAGCAGTCGATAGAATGTCACCTCTTGTGCCAGGCTGCTTGGACGTATTGGCTAAAGTAAATAGGCATTCTATATTTACCTTGTTACTAAAAACGTCTGGTGGTGTTTGTGTAGCAAGGTTGATATGATTTTAATGAATATTGTCAAGTTAAATGAATGATAGTGCTTTAAAACATTGAATTAGCTTGCGAAATAAAAAATGATGTAAAATCATAACTATATCATTTCTTCTTATATGACCGACGAAGTGAAACCGGCCGACAATTCGTAACTACCCTACTACCTCACTCCAATTTCTTGCGATAAGTACAGAGCTAACGACACGCTTATAGTTGCGGTCATGGCAATATTTCACAGCATTTCACAGCAGTAGATGACTGCCTTAAGTCCCTACAGTAGCACTGTAATGCATTCACGCGCATGTAGTTCGGACATCATTAATTGCAGGGCAGGATATCGTCAATTGCGAGATCGATAACCGACAGTGAAAACCAACACCATGAGATACACACTGAAATGTCTGTCTTGGATTCGAATTGTTCTAAGATATATTCGAATGGTGGTGGTGCGAAATAGATATGGAGAGTTGTATTTGTATTTTAGAAATTGCTTTAATGTATTTTGAAAGTATTTTTCTAAGATTGAGGTACAGAGTGTGGTATTTTTCTATTTCTATCGAATTGTTTTGCTTGGATCCAGATATCAGAATATTTCATTTTTAAATTGTTTTGTTCGTATTTTTCAAATTTTTTTCTGTTAGTTTTTAGATGCGGAACACTTTATTTTAAAATTGCACCGCTAGTAACCTTTGAATGGTTTTGGATCCATATAGTACCAATTGCTCACATTGGTCCTATATTTAGATTTGGTGATATTTAATGATTCACATATCAGTAAAGGATGACCCTATTTTTCTGTCTTTACTTGTTACCTTTCTGGTTGCCTCTTTCGTACCAATCAATATACCATAAAATGCTCTTAGTTCACACACCAAACTAAATATATAATTTCCAGCACGCATTGGCTATAAGCTCTATTACATTATGGATCATAGCCGAGAAAAGGTTCTATTATTTTTCTTCTTGCAAGTTAAACATTTCTGTGTATGCTAACTGGGCCAAGCTACTAATTATTATTCATGAAGCAGGTCTATTTTTCCAAGCCAGGCCGTAGAGCGTGGCTAAAACTCTCCAAATTAGTCATTTAGATGGCGCTGTCCGCGAGATTGCAGCCACGGATACAAAAATGGAATGCGATTCAATCTTGTATCTATTTTGCTATTTTCACAATGCCTTTCCATGTTCGAGCGAATTCTGATTATTCAAATGATTTATTTTTGGTGTGAAGGCTACAGGGCACCTTTCAAATTCTTTTCTTTTATAAAATGAAAGTAACTCTTCTCATAAAAAATTTCATTTAGGTTCTCTTAATTATTTTTTTAATTAGCTGAATTCTGTCCCGAGAAATTAATTGCACTATATATTAACCTACCGTATAGATAATTCAACTACCGTATAGATAATTAAACTACCATATAGATAATTAAACTAGCGTATAGATTATTAAACTAGCGTATAGATAATTGAACTACCGTATAGATAATTAAACTACCATGTAGATAATTAAACTAGCGTATAGATTATTAAACTAGCGTATAGATAATTGAACTACCGTATAGATAATTAAACTACCGTATAGATAATTAAACTACCGTATAGATAATTAAACTAGCGTATAGATTATTAAACTAGCGTATAGATAATTGAACTACCGTATAGATAATTAAACTACCGTATAGATAATTAAACTACCGTATACATAATTAAACTACCGTATAGATAATTAAACTACCGTATAGATAATTGAACTACCGTATAGATAATTAAACTACCGTATACATAATTAAACTACCGTATAGATAAATAAACTACCGTATAGATAATTAAACTACCGTATAGATAATTAAACTACCGTATAGATAATTAAACTATCGTATAAATAATTAAACTACCGTATAGATAATTAAACTACCGTATAGATAAATAAACTACCGTATAGATAAATAAACTACCGTATAGATAATTAAACTACCGTATAGATAATTAAACTACCGTATAGATAATTAAACTATCGTATAGATAATTAAACTACCGTATAGATAAATAAACTACCGTATAGATAATTAAACTACCGTATAGATAATTAAACTACCGTATAGATAATTAAACTACCGTATAGATAATTAAACTACCGTATAGATAATTGAACTACCGTATAGATAATTAAACTACCGTATAAATAATTAAAATACCATATAGATGTAATTAATTTGTCCTATAGAATTATAGATAGTTATTTATCCCTGTAGATAATAAGAGAACAACAATAGCCTACCACCGTACGGAAAATAACAATCTATTATGTCTCACCCCATAGATAATTAAATTGCCTCCATTTATTTAACACGAGGGAATATTTTCCTCCCATCGAGCCAATATTTCTACAATTAATTCAATGGCATTTAGTAAAATGACAGGATTTTTAATAATATTATTAATGATACCGTGCAAACAATGCACACTGTAATCGCCATAATTAATTATGATGTTTTGCATGGATTAGTGCTATAATGACTCTATTTGAATACAGGTAGTGCACATGTATTTGTAATACTTGATGTGTTTTTGTATCTTACAAGAGAGAAGGGGAGTTACGGTGGGGCCTTAGAAGATTAAGAGAGAGTTATGGTGGGGCCTCATAAGATTAAGATGGGTCTTTTTAATTTTTAATTTTTAAATGTAGATTTCCGCATTTGTAGTATAAAATAAATACTTTTTTCTTAAAATTATATCATAACACTAATTCAATATGCTCAATAAATGTGTGTAGGTAATGTAAACGTCTGCTACAGAAAAGCATCATTTGCCTTTGTTCCTAAAACAAACTCCATTATGTCGATATTAGCAGAAGTTCTCGCTATCTGAAGCAGATGTTCAACTAAGATTCCAGACGAAGATAAGCCAGCAAATCTCAGATAATCTCTCGGCATTCGAGAAGTAGTAATGGACTAATTATCTCCCCACAATTTGGAGGGAAAGCCTCTGAAGCAGAGTCTACTCTGCCATGTCTCTAACTACAAGAGAACTATTTGGAGGGAAAGCCTCTGAAGCAGAGACTACTCCGCCATGCCTCTAACTACAAGAGAACAATTTGGAGGGAAAGCCTCTGAAGAAGACTCTACTCCACCATGTCTCTAACTACAAGAGAACTATTTGGAGGGAAGGCCTATGAGGTAGAGACTACTCCGCCATGTCTCTAACTACAAGAGAACAATTTGGAGGGAAAGCCTCTGAAGCAGAGTCTACTCCGCCATGTCTCTAACTACAAGAGAACTATTTGGAGGGAAAGCCTCTGAAGCAGAGTCTACTCCGCCATGTCTCTAACTACAAGAGAACAATTTGGAGGGAAAGCCTCTGAAGCAGAGACTTCTCCGCCATGTCTCTAACTGCAAGAGACCTATTTGGAGGGAAAGCCTCTAAAGCAGAGACTACTCCGCCATAAGCCATAAGAACACTCAATTAATGAAAGACGGCAATTATTGATATCACAGTTTTTTTTAAACATTTATATTATGAAAATACCATAAAACTTCGAATCAGACAATGAAAACTAACTAAATTTACAACAGCTTCTATGCAGTTTTCAGTCAAATTTTGAACACGGTATATTTCGACAAATGCATAATTTTAAATGGTTTGTCTATATTAATTTTTTATATATTCGTAATATAAAATAATGAGAGACTATACTTTGATGCGATTTTACTAAGTATTTTTGAAAGAAAAATTTACTATTTTACCCAAATTATTTGACATGTAAATAGCCGACACTAATCTGCCTTTATAAATCATATCTCAATTCATTATCTTCTAAATAAACGTCTCTCTATTTACTCTCGAAATGAGCTTGCCTTGTTTTGTTCTAAGATATTCTAGAAGTGTTATCATTATTCACGGACTGCTTTGTCTCGAGAGTCAAATTGTCTCCGCCAGCAAAAGAAGAAGACTTTAAATCTTCTTATGTTGCCCGAGTTTCTATTGAGAGGAAAATGAAGCGTCAGATGTCAATGGCAAATATGAAATACATGCGGGGAGACTTCGCCTTTATATCTCGCATTTCATTTCTCCATGCATTTTAAAGTCCTTTCTTATGAATGCTTTAATGAAGTCACCTTTTGCTTTTATTAAGGCAGAATATTTAAATATAAGGGGTCACTGAAAATGTATTTAGTATTTTTACATAAAATGTAAAATAATAAAAAATGCATGGGGTTAGATCCAAGTTATTGAACAATTCAACATTTTCGATCATGTAAGAAAAAAAAACTTGTTATTTTAATTATTAGACATTTATTCATGCATGAACGAAAATGTGGAACCGTCCGATAACCTGAAACTGTCCCTAATATATTACCCGTTCATAAACTATGGATAATGCATAATAAATAATTCAAATGAATATTAAAACAGTGAACAGGATAAAATTATCGACTAACATTTAGAATGAATTAAATCTAAATACTTTATGACATGAACAATTTATATTTCACTATTCAGGATATATTTAATATACCAGGAATAAATAGAGGAAAACCTTGTAGATGATGTGTTATGGAAAACCTGTAAAATAATGTTTATTCAATTTATCATCGAATTAATAACTGAAAAAAAAAAAAATTTAGTATAAAAATTGCAGAACGAAATGGGTAGATAAATTACAATTTAATATTAAATGATAAAAATAGTATTTAAATTATAAATATATTGCAAATAATATTCCCCAACTTTTCAATAAAAATACACATCAGTTTTAAAGAAATGAACTAGGTTTTAAAAGTTCAAACTAATTAAAATAAAATTTTGAATTTCCTTTAGATATGCTTCTAAATATTTTTTGTTTTTGGTGTTTGAGGTCAAATATATAATAATTATTATTACTAAATGCTGAATATTTTAAAACTGTTTTAAATTAAACTTTGTTTCTTTTCTTCCTCAGCACTGAGCATCCCTCAAGAATATGGTTCAGGATCTTCCGAAAAATTACCTAAATTTACGATCAAAAGTCAACGACTTCAAATCCCGGAAGGATCAGAAGTTCGAATTCCCTGCAGCACAGACATATCCTGTAAGTTACACCTTAGAAAATCGTAGAATCTTTAATGTTATTAGGGTAGATAATAGTAACTAATTGCGGTATCTTCTGCAGACGATATCCCCATGATCATCAAAAAGGAAGAAGACGACACAAACAGAGAAAAACTGCTTTTCGTCGGTAGCGCCAAAACAGTTCGTGAAGATCGTTACAGAATAGAAGGAGGAGACGTCATCATTTCTGACGTGGTAAGAGCTGACGCAGGACCGTACCTCTGTTACTACCAAGATAACACCGATCTAAAGCTGAGACACTTTGTGGAGGTACAGTACGCCCCGACTGTTCACGCCATCACCCCAATCGAACAGAAGGTGTTCAAAGGTGCGAGTGTAGCGCTCGAATGCACCGCTGACGGAAACCCAAAACCTAAGATTTTCTGGTCCAAGAAAGGAGGTAAGCTGCCTTCTGGAGCCAAGGCAGAGGAGGGCTTCAGTTTGACTCTGCAGAAGGTGAACAGACACGACGAGGGACGCTACCTTTGTTCTGCGGACAATGGGGTTGGCGCTGCAGCTTTCATCGAGACGTCTGTCATTGTGGAGTACGCTCCTGAGATTGTCACTGAGGAGGTGAATAACATTATAAATACTAGTAAACTAGTAAGCCTATTTGACTACTTTCTAACTCTGTAGGTTCTCTTAGAATTATCTTACAAATTAAATGTTCTCAGGAAATAATTCGCACGGGAGAGCAGGACAAAGTGGAGTTGGTTTGCACCGTTCATGCCAGACCTGCGGCTGAAGTCTTCTGGACCAAAGATGGAACTGTTGTGAATCATGAGAACAGGTAATGAATATCTCTGCAAAGAGATCTAGTTGATGCCTTTTGAAATTTAAAGTAGTAATAAAAGATGACATCGATTTGTTAAGAAAATTATTGGGACTATAGTATCAATGAATATGAAAAGAAAGGTAAAAAGTTTTATAATGGCGACACAGATTTTGTTCTAAATCACATTTTATTCAACTACTCATGAATGAAATCGGATACATTTTTTTAATTAGTTTATGTATTACTATAGCCACGATTTATCTGATTCAGACAGAGTTAAAAGTGGTTCAAATTTAGATATCTCACCATATCTGATTCAGACAAAGTTAAAAGTGGTTCAAATTTGTTGTACAACAGAGCTGAGGAGCATAATGGCGGTCACAGGCACCTTCTCGTCATATCTCCGGTAACAAAAGAAGATTTGGGTCTCTACGAATGCACGGCCGAAAACTCCATTGGACAAGCGGGGGACAAAATACAAGTTACAGGTCAGCTTGTCTATATATTCGAATCTATAGGGCTGAATTTTCAGTGATTCTTTAATTGAATAATAATTTAAAAAGTAGCTCTTTTTGAAAGTTTCTATGAACCAGAATATTTTCCAAGTGAAAGTCTTTTCGAAATTTTCTATGAACACGTGGGATTTTATATCCTAAGTTAACTTATTTTTTTATCATTACATTCTCATTCATTATGCTCTTCAACAATTTTCAGATCAACCCAAAACCCCAATCTTCACTTCGAACCCTAACAGCGGTTACGAGAACTCTTACACCCTAACCTGGGACACCGAAAGTTACTACCCAATCAAAGAGTACAGGATTCGCTACAGACCTGTCCGGGTGAGAAAAATTGTCCAAACCAAAACTGGGTTAGGGAAGTCTCTCACTATATTCTAGAGGGAACCTAATGGAGTAGTTAGACAAATAAGGAGTTTCTAGCAAGACCACCAACATATTGTGAAAAAAACCTCACATAAAATCCATGCTAGACAGTATAATGGATATTTAAATTTATATTTCCTCATTCAATTTGGTCTAGTTCCTTAAAAAAAATGTGGTTTTAAAATTTTCACAATTATCAAATTTTTTATCAACCCTGGTTTTTGGTGATGATTTTCCTGTAACTTGAATCCTTCCTTACCTACCGTAATTTGAAAGAAACGTCCTGACATTTGTGTTTAGTACACCGTAAAAATTAAGGAGAAATTTTTAAATCAACATTATTTTCATTTCTTCTCTAATAGGACGAAGATTACTTGAATCCTTACGAACCAGAATTTAAAAGAAAAATTGTATCATTTGTGTTTAGTTCACTGTATCAGCTAGGAAAAATATTATCAACATTTTTCCTCTCTTCTTTACCAGGACGATGATTCTTTTCCCGGAGTTGACGACGCTTGGACTGAGATCAAGAAATCTGCCCTGAGTGTTGAGACTGATGGTGCTCACCACAGTCTCCGCCACACCATCATGAGTCTGAGTCCTGCCACGGACTACGAGGCAGCAGTGCAGGTCAAGAACACCAACCACTGGAGCAAACTAGCCAGATTCAACTTCTCCACCAGGAAAGGTAAGTTCCAAATGAGATCATCTGAAGTTATTTATTTTCGTTATTTAAACGGCATTTATTTATTTATCATCTTGTTATTCGAACAAGTATTTAATTAAATTGCCTGAAATTTGGTGGGTGTCCAGAAACCATTTGGTAGAATTTTGGGAGCGATCCTTTATAGTTCAATAACTCAAAAAGTATTGAACCTAAATTGGTTTAACACTTTTGGTATTGGTCTAATCCAGGAACCATTTTATTAAATATCGGGAGTGGGCAGGTTAAAGGTCAAGGTCATTTCTTATCGTATATTTTTCTTTCCTTTCAGAGGTGATGAGTCTACAAACCAAGGCTTCCTCTGCTACAACAACTACTCTGTCTTCTGTCGCCATTGCTCTTCTCCTTTTCAGTTTATGAGGAGTAAAAGAACGTTTCACAAATCATTAATTTATTTTTAAACCCATCGATATGTTAGTATAGTGTTGTTCATCAATTTTATTTCTCCTATAAACGATTATAGTTTATAATTTCCGCGATTTTTCATGGTTCAATTTTTTTCATGTTTTCATGGCTCGAAATAGTTTCGAAGATATGCTCTGTAAATTCTTTGAACTCCTTTTTTCAAATTGTTCAAGTCGGATTAAAATGGCTCAAATCACCAAATTTTAGAACATTAATAATGCTCATTTCGAATATTTTTCAAAAAATGTTAAATTTTCTTCTAAAATTGTTTTCATCCAAAAATGTATAGTCATAATATTAAGATTTTAATGTCTATAACTAGCAATTTTTTTCAATTTTTTTTGAACGACTGATATATATTGGGTCAATATTTTAAATTAGTTTTTTTTTAAATCGTGGAAAGTATTTTCGAATTAATTTTTTTTATCGGAATTTTCGGAGCTGAACTGTGATATTTTTGAAAAAAGTTTTTAGAAAAGTTTAGAACGAAATTTTTTCTTTTGCGTAAATTAGATTAGGGTAAGTTCCGATTATCGGACAGTTTCACATTTTCGATCATATAAGAAAAAATATGTACTGATTATTATTTAACTTTTATTTTAATTGGGGTATCCCTGATACATGCACGTATCATGGATACCAATAGAAATAAAAAATATATATCATTCAGTATATATTTTTTCTTACATGATCGATAATGTGGAACTGTCCGATATCTCGGAACTTACCCTCTATCAATGACGTATTTTTTTCTCTATTTCTGACTTTTTATCGCATGATAATAAATTTTTATAAAATATTAACTGTATTCATTTAAATTCACTGAAGATGATTTGAATTGTTTATTAATTTTAACATTTATTAGTTCCATATTTCTAGCATTAAAAAAAAATGAATTATTTCTAGGACAATTAGAAGGATATTAATTATTTTTTTAATTATATTACTGTGTTTCCTAGTCAATTTATATCTAATTTCTACCGATTAATTTAATTTTAATTAATTATGCTGTATCACATCAAATTAAAAACTTCCCTTTGATAACGTAACTGAAATAGAATTTATTTGTACTATTTGAAGCTGTACGTCTATTGGACGATCAGTTCGGTGAGAGTGTTATTAGTTAGTTGGTAAGACTTGAAGTCACAGGGGGTGAGAACTGACAATCTACAGACGAGCACTGAAATGATTATATAAAGTTATAAATGATTATAATTTTATAGCCACTAAAAAGATTATAACACGTTGAATTACATTGAGTTAACGTTTTTTAACGTCTTTATTAAAATGAAATTATGTTTCACCATGTAGTAATAATAATAGTATTTATTCTAATTTTAATTTTTGTCATAATTTAAAGTGAATTTTATGTCTTATATGTATATAGTTTACCTACATTTAGGTATAATTAAATAAATTATTGTCAAATTTCAGTAACATACAAAGATGAAGGATTTTAAACCATGTAAAAGGATTGAAAAAATAACTAATGGTACATAGGGTATGTTCCGAGTTATCGGACGGCTCCACATTATTGGGCCATCATAATTTTCTTTGGCCCTACCATAATATTCTATGGCCCCACCATAATCTTCTATGACCCCACAATAATCTTCTTTGGCCCACAATAATTTTCTATGGCCCCACCATAACCTTCTTTGGCCCACAATAATCTTCTATGGCCCCACAATAATCTTATTTGGCCCACAATAATTTTCTATGGCCCCACAATAATCTTCTGTGGCCCCAAAATAATCTTATTTGGCCCACAATAATCTTATTTGGCCCACAATAATTTTCTATGGCCCCACAATAATCTTCTGTGGCCCCAAAATAATCTTCTATGGCCCCACCATAATCTTCTGTGGCCCACCATAATCTTCTATGAACCCTCTATAATTTTATCTGGGTATTGGTGAATGGCAAGAAATTCACATTGAAAAGCTTATTTTTTAAGTAGATCACCATTGATTTCTGTCTCTAATTTCAAATCGTATTAATATTATAGTGATGTTTTTCTTTAGCTATTTTCTATTCATATTAATGATGAAATTCATCTAAGTGTACTACTCATACATTGGCACCTATTGTAATGTATCATACATTTTCATTCACTATTTTTCTATCGTTCAGTGTATAGGTATTAAAAATAATGTATGAATGTTCTCTCCTTTAAAATGTTAAAATTTGTATCATAAATAATCAGTTTTACCATATACAGTAAAATATACAACATTTATATCATTAATGTTAATATCAATTATTTATAATTAGTTCCTTTATTTTCTATCAAAATATGCAAATTTTAAAAGTATTTCAATTTTTTTGATATAATTTTTTTTATTAATTTTTTTCAATTAAGATCGAATTTCAAATTTTTTTTATTTTTTTTTTATTTTAGCAAAAGAAGCAAATTAATATTTTTATTCTAATTATTTTTTTGCTGACAGACCAATATTGAATAAAGTTAAACACTCAAAATTATAATGTAACTATAAATTTCTATTCTAATTTTTATAGGAGAATAGAGTGTGAATAGAATTTCGGTAGGGCAAGTTTCGTGTTATCGCACAGTTCCACATTATCGATCATAGAAGAAATAAGACTTGGAATAATTGATATTTAAATTAAAAATAATCAATATTGTACAATTTTTCTTAAACAACAGAAATTGTTGCACCGTCCGATAACTGGAAAATTACCCTACATATAATTTTTAAATAATCTAAATGAATATTAGTGTAAATCCTAATTAAAATTAATATCTTTTACATTGAAGCTTAGGTTTTGTAAATATAAACTACTTCATCGAAACTAATTTAAAAAACTTTTATTTAACCCGAAATCTAATTTTTTATAATAATTTTATTTTCAAAATATCTAAAGGTTCACTGCAGTCATTTTTAGGTTCACTGCAGTCATTTAAAGGTTCACTGCAATCATTTAAAGGTTCACTGCAGTCATTTAAAGGTTCACTGCAGTCATTTAAAGGTTCACTGCAGTCATTTAAAGGTTCACTGCAGTCATTTTTAGGTTCACTGCAGTCATTTAAAGGTTCACTGCAGTCATTTAAAGGTTCACTGCAGTCATTTAAAGGTTCACTGCAGTCATTTAAAGGTTCACTGCAGTCATTTAAAGGTTCACTGCAGTCATTTAAAGGTTCACTGCAGTCATTTTTAGGTTCACTGCAGTCATTTAAAGGTTCACTGCAGTCATTTAAAGGTTCACTGCAGTCATTTAAAGGTTCACTGCAGTCATTTAAAGGTTCACTGCAGTCATTTAAAGGTTCACTGCAGTCATTTAAAGGTTCACTGCAGTCATTTAAAGGTTCACTGCAGTCATTTAAAGGTTCACTGCAGTCATTTAAAGGTTCACTGCAGTCATTTTTAGGTTCACTGCAGTCATTTAAAGGTTCACTGCAATCATTTAAAGGTTCACTGCAGTCATTTAAAGGTTCACTGCAGTCATTTAAAGGTTCACTGCAGTCATTTAAAGGTTCACTGCAGTCATTTTTAGGTTCACTGCAGTCATTTAAAGGTTCACTGCAGTCATTTAAAGGTTCACTGCAGTCATTTAAAGGTTCACTGCAGTCATTTAAAGGTTCACTGCAGTCATTTAAAGGTTCACTGCAGTCATTTAAAGGTTCACTGCAGTCATTTTTAGGTTCACTGCAGTCATTTAAAGGTTCACTGCAGTCATTTAAAGGTTCACTGCAGTCATTTAAAGGTTCACTGCAGTCATTTAAAGGTTCACTGCAGTCATTTAAAGGTTCACTGCAGTCATTTAAAGGTTCACTGCAGTCATTTAAAGGTTCACTGCAGTCATTTAAAGGTTCACTGCAGTCATTTAAAGGTTCACTGCAGTCATTTAAAGGTTCACTGCAGTCATTTAAAGGTTCACTGCAGTCATTTAAAGGTTCACTGCAGTCATTTAAAGGTTCACTGCAGTCATTTAAAGGTTCACTGCAGTCATTTAAAGGTTCACTGCAGTCATTTAAAGGTTCACTGCAGTCATTTAAAGGTTCACTGCAGTCATTTAAAGGTTCACTGCAGTCATTTAAAGGTTCACTGCAGTCATTTAAAGGTTCACTGCAGTCATTTAAAGGTTCACCGCAGTCATTTAAAGGTTCACTGCAGTCATTTAAAGGTTCACTGCAGTCATTTAAAGGTTCACCGCAGTCATTTAAAGGTTCACTGCAGTCATTTAAAGGTTCACTGCAGTCATTTAAAGGTTCACTGCAGTCATTTAAAGGTTCACTGCAGTCATTTAAAGGTTCACTGCAGTCATTTAAAGGTTCACTGCAGTCATTTAAAGGTTCACCGCAGTCATTTAAAGGTTCACTGCAGTCATTTAAAGGTTCACTGCAGTCATTTAAAGGTTCACTGCAGTCATTTAAAGGTTCACTGCAGTCATTTAAAGGTTCATTGCAGTCATTTAAAGGTTCACTGCAGTCATTTAAAGGTTCACTGCAGTCATTTAAAGGTTCACTGCAGTCATTTAAAGGTTCACTGCAGTCATTTAAAGGTTCACTGCAGTCATTTAAAGGTTCACCGCAGTCATTTAAAGGTTCACTGCAGTCATTTAAAGTTTCACTGCAGTCATTTAAAGATTCACTGCAGTCATTTAAAGGTTCACTGCAGTCATTTAAAGGTTCACTGCAGTCATTTAAAGGTTCACTGCAGTCATTTAAAGGTTCACTGCAGTCATTTAAAGGTTCACTGCAGTCATTTAAAGGTTCACTGCAGTCATTTAAAGGTTCACTGCAGTCATTTAAAGGTTCACTGCAGTCATTTAAAGGTTCACTGCAGTCATTTAAAGGTTCACCGCAGTCATTTAAAGGTTCACTGCAGTCATTTAAAGTTTCACTGCAGTCATTTAAAGATTCACTGCAGTCATTTAAAGGTTCACTGCAGTCATTTAAAGGTTCACTGCAGTCATTTAAAGGTTCACTGCAGTCATTTAAAGGTTCACTGCAGTCATTTAAAGGTTCACTGCAGTCATTTAAAGGTTCACTGCAGTCATTTAAAGGTTCACTGCAGTCATTTAAAGGTTCACTGCAGTCATTTAAAGGTTCACTGCAGTCATTTAATACTTATACGTATTTCACCATTCATATATTTTTACTGTATAGAATCGCATTGAATCCTATAATACAAATAACTTTCACTTCTTTCTATAATGCAAAGCATCCAATGTTTGATTTGTAATACAAAAAATGAGAAGAAAAAATAAGGAAGTGTAATTTGCCAATACTGCTGAGTCGGCATAAAATTGGATGTTTAGAAACTGAGCCTCGGGACTTCTGATGAGAGAATTCGTTAGATGATGCCTCTTACGGTGGTATTGATACGGTAAACATGTTTTTAAGATTTTAAAGGAGTAATTTATAGTATTCTAGTAGAAAGAAATGATTAATTAAAACTATAAATGAGGAATAAAAACTTCGATTCACAGACACGGAGACTATAAATAAGTTGAAATGCAATCAATTTTCCTAATGTGTTGGAACTTCTAAAATCCCTCACAAAAATAATGCTTTATGACCCATTAAATCGGTCCTCCTTTTATTAAATGGGGCAAAATGAACCACTGACTGAAGAAGTCAATTCATAGCGGTGTGACTGCTTGCACATATTCATTATTAATTATGAAGAAGATGATTCTATTTATGTGTAGAAATGAACAGAAATAAATTTGAAGTCAATCTTAGAATTTTAGAAGTTTTTCCTAAAATATAATGTCCGACGAAAGATGGTACACTAGAAGTGTTTCAAATATATTATAAATTTTGACTGTATCGAATCTTTTATATTTTTAATCAAAAGGGCGATTGTAATTTATCATTATTTAACTTTTATTTTAATTATTATAATATAGTATTTTCTCAAATGTCCGAAGATGTGGAACTGACCGATAATTCGTACCCTATCCAATGTACGCCCCTTCAATTTAGCATGTATTCGCCATAGACATGATAACAAGGACATGTAGAACATGTTTGCGACATGTTCTGTTGTATAAGTTTGACATAGAGTTACATGCTCTATTATGTTACCTATAGAGGTTATCAACATCATCTGTGTGAACTAGGGTGGATATTTGAGTATAAGATGTTTATACCTAGTGATGTAATTTTAGAGAATTAATTGAGCGAGTATAATGGTTTGTTATTCTTTGAAAAACAAAAAGGTGCGTAATAATTTTTATTATTATATGCAGGGACTCTATCCTGAAGCTGTCTGTGGTGAATGGAAGAGAAGAGGTGGTGTCAGTTGAGCCCCGAACTGTTGTAATTTGGTTTATGTTTTTTTCTTTTTATCATTTTTATCATTTTTTTAACGCTACTTGCAGTTTTAGAGGATAGCGCTAGAGTTGTGCTCTTCAACTACGAAGTCTTAGATTTTGTGTTAGGTAGACTCGTAGGCTTCATTTACTATCACCTCTTCATTTTCCTCTTAGATTTTATGTTAGGTAGACTCGTAGGCTTCGTTTACTATCTACCGTTCCTCTTCATTTTACTCTTAGATTTTGTGTTAGGTAGACTCGTAGGCTTCGTTTACCATTTACCGTACCTTTTCATTTTCCTCTTTCATTCATGAGTGCTTGTTTCCCTTTTTGTCACATTCCTTTGATACAGAATTCACAGAGTAGCTTTTCTGCATCCATTAGCTTTGTCACCAACTGGTAGTAAGTTACATTGCCTAAAATTTTCTCTCTGACTGCTTTCTCCATTCCCTTGCAATTAATATATTTTTATAGTTAGAAATATGGCCTTTGGTTTCGAAACAGACGTTAATCCCCCTATTAAATACATCAACTATTTATTCACAAAGTGTATATGTTTGCCGCAGCATAAACCATATAAAAAAAAGACCACCATTAAAATTCTCCCATTGTTTTGCTTTGAATGCTCACAAACAAGTTCATAAATAGCCTCAGGCATGTGTTCATGGTTTGAAAGGCTGAGAAAACATGCGCTATGAAGCAGTACCTCATGGTCGTATATTGGGATGCTCTCCTTCTCAAGACGCCTTGTTTTGAAGCTCCTGGTGGTAATAACGGAGGTGTTTGTTGTGTCCGGGAGACTCTCATAGCTTGGCCGTCCTCTCATCACAGACATATTTTATTGCTTTGTGTATAGAGAAACACGCTCAAAAAAGATGGATGGGGAAATGGAGCTGTGACGTCACTAGGACCATAGTTAACGAGACAACAATAGTCAAGAAAAGCGACCTCTGACGTCACTGTAACGACAGTAAAGAGGATCGATAGATTTCAGCTTTATTTTCTTTATTATTAATCTGAGATTTCTGAAATTTTGAAAAGGACAATAAAGATTTTTTTGTTCTTTTTTGAAAGTAACATATTAATTATTTTCTCGAATTCCAAATTTGAATGAAGTTTGTCAAACTGTTTTGCCTTCAACATTCCAGAGGGAAAAATTTGAACTACTTTCAGTCCTTCTTAAATTTATCTTCAGAAAATGTCATCATATTTTACACACTATACCTCACTATACCTCACTATACCTAACTGTACCTCACTATACCTCACTATACCTTACTATACCTCACTATAGCTCACTATACCTCACTATACCTTACTATACCTCACTATAGCTCACTATAACTCACTATACCTCACTATACCTAACTGTACCTCACTATACCTCACTATACCTTACTATACCTCACTATAGCTCACTATAACTCACTATACCTCACTATACCTCACTCAGGACACACTGTACCTCACTACAACTCACTATACCTCACTATACCTCACTATAGCTCACTATACCTCACTATACCACACTATAGTTCACTATACCTCACTATACCTCACTATAGTTCACTATAGCTCACTATAGCTCAGGTGTACCTATCACTATACCTCACTATAGTTCACTATACCTCACTATACCTCACTATAGTTCACTATACCTCACTATACCTCACTATAGTTCACTATAGCTCACTATAGCTCAGGTGTACCTATCACTATAGCTCACTATAGCTCAGGTGTACCTATCACTATAGCTCACTATAGCTCAGGTGTACCTATCACTATAGCTCACTATACCTCACTATATTTCACTATAGCTCACTATAGCTCAGGTGTACCTATCACTATACCTCACTATTGCTCACTATAGCTCAGGTGTACGTATCACTATAGCTCACTATAGCTCACTATAGCTCAGGTGAACCTATCACTATAGCTCACTATAGCTCACTATAGCTCAGGTGTCCCTATCACTCCTCCCTGTTTTCATTCCACTAATTACTGCAGACAATTACTGGATAAAAACTTTCCCATTGCAAATACAGTTGCAGTTCAATTAAATAAATTAATGAGCAGATAATTAGGTTAATTGTTTCTATTTAAATGACTCCATTTGGGGGAAATATGGAAACTTTTTGGAAGCGATGGAGGGGGAGGGTATTGTTCCAAGTTATCGGACAGTTCCACATTTTCGATCATAAAAACTATATCGTGATTACAATTAAACTTTGACATTTTAATTGGTATCCACGATACACTCAGGTATCATGGATATCAATTGTAATAAGAGTTCAATGTGGTATTTAATTCATTTATATTTCTTATATGATTGTAAATGTTAAATCATAGAAGATTTTTAGGCTACGCATCCACCTTTAATTATAGCAGGACTTCGTAGGGAGTATCATCGATAATTTTAGTAAGGCAAATTATCTAAGGATATGTCAGTTTTATTATGGTAATACCGTCGATGTTTATGTAAGGATTTGCCACAGTTATTCATAGGATGTTATAGTGGGGCCATAGAAGAGTAAAAGGGGAAGAGTTATAGTAGGGACATAGAAGAAGATCCCACCTAAAAGTTTTGTGAAACAACCATTGGGAAGTTTACCAGATATTAGGATATTCAGCCATCTATGTTTATAGTGGGCTGTGGGTCTCTAATCGCCGATAATCTCATCGATAATCATCGGCGATAACTGAAACTTTTCTAATTATGTAAAAAGGCAATAACATCAATAGTTTGGTAGATTTTCGTAGATCAAGTTTGTAAAAACCTACCATAAGAAAATAAAGATTTGCCATAAGAATTATGACATCGTAGGCAAAATCATACATCATCTTCCGTAAAACTTTTAATCTCTCGATTATTGAAGTTGAATAATTATCTACATTTCATATCCATTTAGGAAAAACGATTTATTTTGATTGTTTTTCAATCATACACTTTGCAATAAAATGTAACCTTCATCAATAACTCATTTTCAATAATCAATAATTAGATTATTTTCAATAATTCATCAAGAATCACATCCTCTGAAAAGCCATCGTATAATATTTTCTGTACCACAGGTACACATACGACAACAACAATCTTTTCTCATCTTCCAATACACTTTCCCATCACAATATAGGTACACTGTATACATTATAGGTACACTGTATATATTATAGGTACACGGTATATATTATATAGGTACACGGTATATATGATACGGTGCATCTGTCCAATCTTTGCAATGATAATAACCTGAGGGATTTTGCCATGTCAGCAATATCTCCTTCGCCATTTGACGGAATAATACATCGGCATGTTGCGGAACATTCTTACGGTATTTTCCTTATGGCTAGTTAGGCAAGCAATCGTAATAACTAATATTGATGCTGACGAAGCATTTTGCTATTCAATACAAATAATAATACGCATCAGTTAGGGAAATAGAGATAAGTAGGCACATGGAAAAGAAAATTATAGTGGCAGTGGAGAAGATTGATATGATTTCAACTTTATTTTGTATCTACCTTCTAAATTATCTACTTTCTGAGAATTGGTCTGAATAATATCTGACTTTACATTAAATGTCCTCTCCAGGCTCCGGGAAAAAAATGAGTTTATTACATAATATCATAGAACTAAGGTTTACGATCATTATTCCGCAAACCGCATACAATTCGGTTCAGTATATATTACATTATTTGCTTTTAAATTTTTTTAATACTCTGTGAGCAACAATCAAGCGAATCTCCAACCTGACGCTGAGAAAGAAGATTGTACACTCTTTGTTTTGATTTCAAATTTATATTTTTAAACAAACAATGCGTTTTTGGCCTTCTTTTAAGATATTAATTGTTTCTAAAAGTATATAAACGTTTCTAAAATAAGTTTATCCAAATTTAAACATATAAACAAATAATAAATAGATTTATTAAATCAAATACCTAGTTGACAATCAAAACAAATGGTGTACATTCTTCTTCTTCAGACTGAGAATTAGAAAGTCGGAAGTAAAGTAGGTTTTGTAGAGTTTGGATTATAAAAATCTTGAAAAGCATATAAAATTAAAAATATGTTTTCAAATTTTATGGGGTTTGCACTAAAATGATAAGAAACATTAGGCTCGTTGATTTAAGCAATAAAAAAATTTGCTTGGAGGGGACCTTTAAGTTTTCTATTCCCCTCATTTTCATCAAAATAAATGTTCGATGTTTCTTACCTATTTCGACAATAGTTATGGTAATATAATTCATTGGGATACCCGTACAAAATGCACAGTAACGTGCATATATTACTATATATTTTTAATATTTAAGGACTTTACTTATTGTTTTTGTTCATACACATTACACATCCCGTTTTCCATTACATTTTATATTAATTAGGTACCAGTAAAGAGTAATTTTCCGTCCCATGACGTCATCAATTTGTTTGTAGAATGCTGTCGTGTAGATCGTAAATTATTATATAAGATAGCTGTATAAATAACTACAAATAACAAAAACATTATTCAAATAATCAAATTATGAAAAATTAAAACAATTAGCTTCAATGCTTCAAATAGAAGAAATACAATCCCCATATATAGGTAGGTAGCAGCTGACATTTTATTACTTTAATTTAATTAATATAATTATGTAAAATTCGTTATAATTTGATAATAAATATTCTACATATCAATTATTTCGAATATTTATTCAATTTCCCACCTGTCAAAATCAATATTAAAATTAATTACTACATTTTCGATCGTGCAAAATACGTCATTTATTTTCGTGAGGAAAAATGATAACCAGCGTAGAATTTTATTTTTCATTTTTTAATTTTCGTCATATCTCGAAAAGTACTTCGAATTTTTGAAAACAATTAACGCAGTAGTTTTTGTAGACCATTTTTACATATTGTAGAGATATTTTCGATTCGGTTAATGCAAATTTAATTTTTTAATTTATTTCGTATTTTACCATGCATTTCCCGATTTGAATTAAATCCCTATCTATTCCATTAAAACTTAAAATTCGAATAATTCAAAAACCCGTTCGAATTTCGTAAAACAAATCAATAGCGTTCTGTAGGACCATAGGTCGAAGGTTTCCAGAAAATTTCAGCCCATTCTGATGGATAGTCTCTGAAAATATCCTGGAAAGTATGTCGAATTAATTCCTATGTAACCCATTATAAATCAAGTGTTAATAATTCGAAAACCCGTTTGAATTTCGAAAAATCCTTTCAATACGTTAAATTCAAAACCACTTTCAAAAAATCTGTAAATTTTCAAGTCTCGATCTAGATCTACCCGTTTGTGAGTAATATTGCTCCAAGTAACACAGAGACAGACAGACACACACAGACAGACAGACAGACAGACAGACAGACAGACAGACAGTTCTAACGTATTGTATTATAAGATTTTAACTTGCATTTTGTTGCTAATTCCTTCTTATATTTGATTATTTAAATTTTAGCTTCGAAAATTTCAATTGTTCCCTACGGGAAAATTTTACATTTGCTACCGTAAAAGATTAAGTTATAAGTCCCTTACAATCTTCATGGACCAATCATAACTCTCTCTTAGTCTTCTATGGCCCCACCATAACTCTCTCTTAGTCTTCTATGGCCCCACCATAACTCTCTCTCAATCTTCTATGGCCCCACCATAACTCCCTCCTCAATTTTCTATGGCCCCACCATAACTCTCTCTTAATCTTCTATGGCCCCACCATAACTCCCTCCTCAAATAAATTTGCAATTCCAAATCAGGCTATTTTGTCTTCTTCGGCTACTCAGAAATCGCAAGATAGTTTCATTTTCATACCACACTACGACCCATAAATTCAATTTATTTGTCAAATTTGAATTTCATATTGGGGCCAGACTTCAAAATCGGGTAATAAAAGAAAGAAGGTGGCATGAAAATGTTTATTGAGGATAATAAACATTTACGATTGTCAACGGGAGACTGAAAATTTTCCTATTTTATTTCACCAGTGGTATAGAGACTGTAAAAGGAGTGAATTTACATAGAGTGTAAAATACAGACTGTGGACATTACGCATACTGTCGGTCAGAAGAACTACTGCCAACTGTGTTAAACCAAAAGAAAGTAGGACTCCTCTATAATGAATGTAGTGTCCTTAGTAAGGAAGTAGCCTCTATAGTGAAGCAATTAGTTTTCTAAAACTGATGGCTTGGCAGGCTAAAGAAAATTTGTCCATTATACAGGCTACTTTCTTACTCAGGACACTATACTTTCACTATACAGGATTTCACTATGGAGACGTTCTACTGTAGTTTTGAGTCTGACATACATATATAATTAAATAATTAGTGAAGAGTTTAACGTCTGCTTCGGAACCAAAGGCCACATCGCTGACGTCAAAAGGAAAATAAATACAAGGGACTGGAAGAAGCAGTCAGAAAGGAAAGTGGCTCTATGAACAAAGTCACCTACCATCAGTCAGTGACAATGCTCATGGGAGAAAAAAAAATGAAATGATAATTATTTAATTTATAATAATGATTATTGTATAATTTTACTTACGAGATCGAAAATGTGGAACCATCCGATAACTCGGAATTTACCCAATTAGAATTTATAACAACGCTGCATTTAATTTGAATTTGCTATTTTAATGCTATTAATATGGTTTAATGTATTCATATAATTTGGAATTAAACTATTTATATTTTTGTTTTTTGTTTGACTCTATTTTTACATTAAAAACTATTATAATTAAAGACAAAAATAAAGTTAAATTAAAAGAAATTACATGCAAAATATATGTACCTATATATATGTTTGAACAATTTTTTAAATTTAGCAATATATTTTATTTCCTAATGAGAAACTAATAAAAGAATTGAATTAAATTGTTAAAATAAACTTATAAGTGCAGAAATAATTATTCAAGGAAATTTAATCATTTATATGAGTTTCTTGTAACATAATATATTAATAAATGATAGTACAACTAAGAATATACATTCCATTTAATATTATGAAATGTATTTAAAATTTCCTCTTTAATTCCTTGAATGTATAAAATAGAGACACAATAAAAGAATAGAAGATGACAAAGCAACCAATGGCTTCTTCGTGATATGAATACCACAGTAATCATAAATACCCGTTACTGGGAAGGTATTCACGTGCATTCCTGGGTAGGAATACCATAGCGAGAGGGGTGGCAGCGGTGTGGAAACAGCAGTCCTAACTTTTTTGGCAACATATAACTTTATCTCAACGTGGCAATGTTGGCTGGAATATCTAGCGGGAATATCTAGCAGGAATATCTAGCGGGATTGCAGTTTTTCTATGTAGCTTATTTGAATTCAGATGTCGAGCACAATTGAATTTAACTGCTTAAGTTATGACAGGAAATTGTGAATAGGAAAAAGTTATAGTGAACATATCTCTACATGCAGTTATACAGTAAGCCAACGTACTAGCGAACCTTGTACGGGTGAAGCTCGTACAACGGACAGTATATGTACCTGAAAAAATGAATAGGAAAAAAGTTATAGTGAACATATCCCTACATGCAGTTGTTTGTACAGTAAGCCATCGTATTAGATGAAACTTGCACAGGTCAAGCTCGTACAACGGACAGTATATGCACCCGAAAAAGAGGTCGCTATACAGATCTAGTGGCTGTTGTACGGTTGGGGATATAAAATTTGTAAGTTTTATTTAACAAAATTTCAAAGAAACGCTAGTGAATGTGAACAACCTCAGATTATTATTAAATGAAAATCTTAAAATATTTATATAACTTATTTATATAAATGTGAGTGCTACAGAAATAGATAAAAAGGGTATTATTTTTAACTTCACTTACATACGTACATGCATACAAAAATATATTACATAATTATAAATCGCTAGAATAAAAATATATTATTTCATTTTCTGATTCTTATTTGGTCAACAAACCAAAATCACAATCACTAGAAGAGAAGAGAGAAGACAATCACTGCGTCCTGTTCGACAGCATGGAATTGCTGCTTGAGTTTACCTGCCAAGTCTAACACTTCAGATAAATAGTTAAACCTCTTTATTATTTCTCTAGAATTTTTCTAATCAAAGAAAGTGTGAAAGAAAAGGGTAACAAAAGCTAAATACTGAAAATCTGAAAAAAAAACATCAAGTGTTGATTGTAAATTTTGATACCTCTGAATATAATGAATCAATGAATAGAAACATAGAAGACGAATAAAATATTTGTTAAACTTTACAATTTAAAGAGGTCGTTGTAGGAGCTGAATGGCTCTTAGAACGATTAAGTTTTGTCCTTTGTAGAAAGAGTTATAATTACAATAGTACTTTTGGTAAAATTCCCTTGAACACTTACGTTATATATTTATTATTTGCCGTTTTTAGGTGAAGAAGATGTGAAAATTAATTATTTTGATCATGACAGTGACTGTGCTAAAAAATAATTGATGTGAAGAATTACAGAAATCTATAGATACAGTGCATGATGACTATACGGTAATTTCTTTAAACAGATATTCAATTACCAGTCACCTCGTTACGTCCATACAGAGAACGGTGTTGGGCTAGTACAAAAATGACTTTTAAACTAGACCAAGACAGCCTGGAACGTAACTCTTGCTCTACTAGCAGGGTTTGCTGTACCAGATCAGATCTAGTACGCATACCTCTATTATTAGCTACTTCTTCATTTACTTTCCAGATTACTGATGTTCCCTATCGTTAGCCAGAGATAGGGAATATATATTTATATTTAAAGTGTGCAAGTTGTACTCCTATAGAAAACATGAATATTGATTGTGATTTCAAAGTTTAACTGTTGCACAATATTATAAGATACATCAATATATGCAATAATATATAAGATACATTAATATATTGCATGGGAAATATATAAAAATACAATTAATCTTTCTGTTGATAATTAAATTCGACAACTAATTAATATATTCCTCAAATTCATTAATACAAATAAAATATTAAAACATCTTTTTAATATGGTAGATTCCGATGAGAAACCTTCTACGGCCCCCTCACCATAACTCTCCTCTACTAAGTATAGCTACGAATGGTCTATAGTGTAGATAGTATGCAATACTGTCCAAATCAGTCGAACATTCCAATATTTGTCCATATGTACCGCTAGTGCTTTCCCTCTCCTATAGCTCAATATATCACAATTGGTCACACATCACATCTACAGAGCTTCTAAGAAACAACTCCCAATGATGCCAATAATGCTGACAGAGTGATTGCTATCCTGCATCTTACGCTTCCATGGTCTTCTTCCTATCAGGGAAGTAAATAGACAGTGTATTTTATTGTCCAATGGATTGATTGCCTTATCAGTTAGACACAATAAAGAATAAAATATAACCTTCCGCTATCTGCAAAGGTATAAATATGATAAGGTAAGTTATGCAATTCCGACGGTTACGCAACTTCGTACAATACTTATAATATTTATATACTGACAGTTTGGTAGAACGTGTCACAGTGAGTGTTTACTTTAATTGTTTTAACACTTATCTTAATAAAGAAACAGTTTATATCACGAATAAACCAGTGAATGTACGGGAATACGTAACTGTACGGGAATACGTACCTGTACGGGAATACGTAACTGTACGGGAATACATAACTGTACGGGAAGACGTAACTGTACGGGAAGACGTAACTGTACGGGAATACGTAACTGTACGGGAAGACGTAACTGTACGGGAAGACGTAACTGTACGGGAAGACGTAACTGTACGGGAATACGTAACTGTACGGGAAGACGTAACTGTACGGGAATACATAACTGTACGGGAAGACGTAACTGTACGGGAATACGTAACTGTACGGGAATACGTAACTGTACGGGAAGACGTAACTGTACAGGAATACATAACTGTACGGGAAGACGTAACTGTATGGGAAGACGTAACTGTACGGGAATACGTACCTGTACGGGAATACGTAACTGTACGGGAATACGTAACTGTACGGGAAGACGTAACTGTACGGGAAGACGTAACTGTACGGGAATACGTAACTGTACGGGAAGACGTAACTGTACGGGAAGACGTAACTGTACGGGAAGACGTAACTGTACGGGAATACGTAACTGTACGGGAAGACGTAACTGTACGGGAATACATAACTGTACGGGAAGACGTAACTGTACGGGAATACGTAACTGTACGGGAATACGTAACTGTACGGGAAGACGTAACTGTACGGGAATACATAACTGTACGGGAAGACGTAACTGTATGGGAAGACGTAACTGTACGGGAATACGTAACTGTACGGGAAGACGTAACTGTACGGGAATACATAACTGTACGGGAAGACGTAACTGTACGGGAATACGTAACTGTACGGGAATACGTAACTGTACGGGAATACGTAACTGTACGGGAATACGAAACAGTACGGGAATACGTAACTGTGAAGGAATATGCAACTGTACGGGAATAGGTAACTGTACGGGCATTCCTAACTTTACGGCAATACGTAACTGTACGGGTATTCCTAACTTTACGGGAATACGTAACTGTACGGGTATTCCTAACTTTACGGGAATACGTAACTGTACGGGTATTCCTAACTTTACGGGAATAGGTAACTGTACGGGTATTCCTAACTATACGGGAATACGTAACTGTACGGGTATTCCTAACTTTACGGGAATAGGTAACTGTACGGGTATTCCTAACTATACGGGAATAGGTAACTTTACGGGAATTCCTAACTTTACGGGAATAGGTAACTGTACGGGTATTCCTAACTATACGGGAATAGGTAACTGTACGGGTATTCCTAACTTTACAGGAATAGGTAACTGTACGGGTATTCCTAACTATACGGGAATAGGTAACTGTACGGGTATTCCTAACCTTACGGGAATACGTAACTGTACGGGTATTCCTAACTTTACGGGAATACGTAACTGTACGGGTATTCCTAACTTTACGGGAATACGTAACTGTACGGGTATTCCTAACTTTACGGGAATAGGTAACTGTACGGGTATTCCTAACTATACGGGAATACGTAACTGTACGGGTATTCCTTACTTTACGGGAATAGGTAACTGTACGGGTATTCCTAACTATACGGGAATACGTAACTGTACGGGTATTCCTAACTATACGGGAATACGTAACTGTACGGGTATTCCTAACTTTACGGGAATACGTAACTGTACGGGTATTCCTAACTTTACGGGAATACGTAACTGTACGGGTATTCCTAACTTTACGGGAATAGGTAACTGTACGGGTATTCCTAACTATACGGGAATACGTAACTGTACGGGTATTCCTTACTTTACGGGAATAGGTAACTGTACGGGTATTCCTAACTATACGGGAATACGTAACTGTACGGGTATTCCTAACTATACGGGAATACGTAACTGTACGGGTATTCCTAACTTTACGGGAATACGTAACTGTACGGGTATTCCTAACTTTACGGGAATACGTAACTGTACGGGTATTCCTAACTTTACGGCAATACGTAACTGTACGGGTATTCCTAACTATACGGGAATAGGTAACTGTACGGGTATTCCTAACTATACGGTAATAGGTAACTGTACGGGTATTCCTAACTTTACGGGAATAGGTAACTTATCCAAGTCTCGGTAACAATTAAATATTTAATTAAATCAATGTTTACAAGCAAGGCTCAGTGTGAAATATTTCATGTCTTTAAATTATAGAAGTAATGAAAATGACTTAGCAGCTTCTTCATGACCTATAAAATATAACTTACGAGGGGAACAATGAAAGAGGTGTAATAACAATGAAAAGGTGTAATAACAATGAAAAGGTGTAATAACAATGAAAAGGTATAATAACAATGAAAAGGTGTAATAACAATGAACAGGTGTAATAACAATGAACAGGTGTAATAACAATGAAAAGGTGTAATAACAATGAAAAGGTGTAATAACAATGAAAAGGTGTAATAACAATGAAAAGGTGTAATAACAATGAACAGGTGTAATAACAATGAACAGGTGTAATAATAATCGCATCACTCCCTAATAATCGCATCACTCACTAATAATCGCATCACTCACTAATAATCGCATCACTCCCTAATAATCGCATCACTCCCTAATAATCGCATCACTCACTAATAATCGCATCACTCACTAATAATCGCATCACTCCCTAATAATCGCCTCACTCCCTAATAATCGCATCACTCCCTAATAATCGCCTCACTCCCTAATAATCGCCTCACTCCCTAATTATCGCCTCACTCCCTAATAATCGCCTATCTCCCTAATAATCACCTCACTCCCTAATAATCGCATCACTCCCTAATAATCGCCTCACTCCCTAATAATCGCCTCACTCCCTAATAATCGCCTCACTCTCTAATAATCGCCTCACTCCCTAATAATCGCATCACTCCCTAATAATCGCATCACTCCCTAATAATCGCATCACTCCCTAATAATCGCATCACTCACTAATAATCGCCTCACTCTCTAATAATCGCATCACTCCCTAATAATCGCCTCACTCCCTAATAATCGCCTCACTCCCTATTAATCGCCTCACTCCCTAATAATCGCCTCACTCCCTAATAATCGCCTCACTCCCTACTAATCGCATCCCTAATGAATTCACTGCCAAAGTCCTATCATTTCCTAATGAAGCCTCTCTCTTGCACTCTCTATTCCTGTACCCAAACTTAGAGACAAACTTCTCCTTCTCATTGAATATTCTTACACTGAATGAAATATGAGAGAAAACTTTAGAGGGGATTTTCCGTGTTAGCGAACAGTTCTAATTTTACCTTATATAAGAATTTTTAAAATTCAATTCGTCTTTTAATTGGTATCCATGATACTTGCAGATATAATGGTAGTATGAACACTATTATTGGTATCTTGGATACTAATAATTTCCTTCTAGTTCTACCTTACATTTCATACATTTTCTCTAGTTCTATCATACATTTCATACATTTTCTCTAGTTCTATCATACATTTCATACATTTTCTCTAGTTCTATCATACATTTCATACCTTTTCTCTAGTTCTATCATACATTTCATACATTTTCTCTAGTTCTATCATACATTTCATACATTTTCTCTAGTTCTATCATACATTTCATACATTTTCTCTAGTTCTATCATACATTTCATACATTTTCTCTAGTTCTATCATACATTTCATACATTTTCTCTAGTTCTATCATACATTTCATACCTTTTCTCTAGTTCTATCATACATTTCATACATTTCCTCTAGTTCTATCATACATTTCATACATTTTCTCTAGTTCGATCATACATTTCATACATTTCCTCTAGCTCTATCATACATTTCATACCTTTTCTCTAGTTCTATCATACATTTCATACATTTTCTCTAGCTCTATCATACATTTCATACCTTTTCTCTAGTTCTATCATACATTTCATACCTTTTCTCTAGTTCTATCATACATCTCATACATTTTCTCTAGTTCTATCATACATTTCATACATTTTCTCTAGCTCTACCATATATTTCATACATTTTCACTCAACTCCTACCATTTATTTCATACATTTTCACTCAACTCCTACCATTTATTTCATACATTTCCCTTCATTTAATACCAACTAAAAATTGCTGCAATAAGTTTTAATTACCATCCATCTTTTCGAATAAATATCCTATATAATTATCTAATTATTTTCCAGTAACTTTGAACTTTGTTTGCAATCCTGTTTTACAGCTCTGATAAAAATAAGAATAATTCTATTGAAACTTTCGATGAGTTTATGTACTTTTACGCGATGTTTTATTAATAAAACTCGAAGGAAGATTTTCAAATAATTAAAAAAGTTCATTCAGATGATATCAGACAGGTGATTATAATCAATAATAAAAAGATCATCTATCTACGACAATAAATGATTAGACAAAAACACAATTGTTATTTATCATAAATTTGAAACACTCATAGTTTATCGTCTTTCGTCGGACATTCCATTTAAAAAGTCCTGATGATAGTGTCTTTATTATGATATTTTACGATAAAATACCATCAATATTTACCGTAATGGACAATAACAGACAATCTGCCGATTGTAAATTTCTGACTGGGACTCTGAGAAACTATATATGTATGTATCCTTTTATCTAATATGTATATTTAATATTTGTACCTTAAAAATCTTACAATGGTTTAGCCATTACTATGAAAATACCTAAGTTAGAGTGTAGAAATCTTTAAATCAAGACTTTTCGCGTAGTCACTAGTCAGGTTTCAGAACGATTTATATATATTGCCGTTCATTTTCTTTATATTTCTCCAATGAAATCTAACTACCGAGGAGTAACCAATACAAAACGGGTTCGGTTCAAGGAGTTGGTGGTGACCCATTTCCACTCAACTAGTAACTTATTCTAATGCGGCAATAATATTGAAGAAGAAATAAAAAATAAAAAAGGTCTGTTATTTGAGACGTCAGACTTCGGCATATAATTTATTCGGATTAATCAAGTCAATATTTACCAAAATTATTTATTTTCGAAAATTAAATAAATAATCGTAACATTATACTATCTTCCAGAGTTTATTTTTTGATAAAATTGACGGGGAAAAGTCCAGCGGTGAAAAGTCCTGGCGGGGAAAAGTCATGCGGGAAATAGTCCTGGCAGGGAATAGTCCTGGCGGGGAAAAGTCCGGCAGGGAATAGTCCTGGCGGAGAAAAGTCAGGCGGTGAATAGTCCTGGTGGGGAAAAGTCTGGCGGGAAATAGTCCTGGCGGGAAAAGTCCGGTGGGGAAAGTCAGTCGGGGAATAGTCCGTTTCCCATGTATATAAATAATGAATGAAATAACGGTATGACTTTTTACATCAAACTATAAAGGGTTCACGCATCTTACAGTAATTTGTTCCGGTCTGTGTTCTACGTTTGACCCAGAAAACAACCGCCCTCCTCCCCCCTCCACTTTAAGATTTCACGCAGGTAACCAGGTTACAAAAGCTGGCAAAAAACTCTCCGATATAATTAACTGAGAATTTTTCTAAAAAACTTGATATTGACTTGATTTTTAGTGATTTAGATGATTTGCCAATTAATATTATTAATGAAGATATATGTTAAATATATACATGTACTTTGATAATTTATTAATTGTATATTTTTCATCATACAAAGTTATCATTATCATTATTTTTGAGTTATTTCAATTCAACACAAGAGAGAGAGAGTTATGGTTGGGCCATAGAAGATTGAAAGGTGACCCCTTTTAATCTTCTATAATACCACTATAATCATTTTGCTGGGAAAGAGATAATTACTACCTAAATTTAATTGAATTTAGTAAAATTGATTTTAAATTTAATTGAAATAAAATTAAAATAATTGTTTTACAATATTATGCTATCAAAATTAAATTTCTACATCCTCTGTCATTTAATTTTTATACTCTATGTCTATAATATTATCGTCATTGTTCAGTTAATAACTTCAGCTAAATCTGAGGGACCAGAAGTGTGGATAGTTAAATTATACAATTAGTTATAATATTGAGAACACGTTATTCTTAACGGGCAAGTACACTAGTTACAAATATTGATGCTATTGAGAACACGTTATTCTTAACGGGCAGGTACACTAGTTACAAATATTGATACTATTGAGAACACGTTATTCTTAACGGGCAAGTATACTAGTTACAAATATTGATACTATTGAGAACACGTTATTCTTAACGGGCAGGTACACTAGTTACAAATATTGATGCTATTGAGAACACGTTATTCTTAACGGGCAGGTACGCTAGTTACAAATATTGATACTATTGAGAACACGTTATTCTTAACGGGCAAGTACACTAGTTACAAATATTGATACTATTGAGAACACGTTATTCTTAACGGGCAAGTACACTAGTTACAAATAGTGATACTATTGAGAACACGTTATTCTTAACGGGCAAGTACACTAGTTACAAATATTGATACTATTGAGAACACATTATTCTTAACGGGCAAGTACACTAGTTACAAATATTGATACTATTGAGAACACGTTATTCTTAACGGGCAAGTACACCAGTGCCACTTCATTTAGAAAACGGTTTCTTTTTCCATTGTCTTCAGACTTTGAATGGAGTGTGACTCTTTGTTCTTTTGTCTGCGGGTCAATATATTCCTAGGGCACGCGGAAAAATGCCAGGCGGTAAACTGCCAGCTTGAAAACTGCCAGGCGGTAAACTGTCGAAGCGAAAATCTGTAAGTCAATTACTGGCCTCGGAACTTCCGGTCTGAAGTATAAATGAAACTGGGGGGGGCGTGCCACCCCTAATTGATGTCCCTGCCAGGTCATTAAACAATCATGAAGTGTGCAGTACAACAAACTAGCGGATACAACAAACTACATAACTGCCATTTATGTTGAGAGTTTCAAAATATTTTTAATTCATTCCGAGATCGAATGTTTCGAAAATATATAGAAACAAATATATATGTATAGTTATTAGTTTATCACTGTACATATAATGAATATATTCTTAAATCCTTAACGAAGAACTAAAGCAGTTTTTTTTTAAATTAAAATGATCTTAGACTCTGTTTATAACTAAATAATATTTCAGAAAAAAACTGCCATTAAGTGACTTTCAGTTTTCCGCCTGGCAGTTTTCCGTGTCGGCAGTTTTCCGCCTGGCAGTTTTCCGTGTCGGCAATTTTCCGCCTGGCAGTTTTCCGTTTCGGCAGCTCTCCGCCTGGCAGTTTTCCGTATACTATTCCTACACTGGAATAAAAGTAACTGTAAGAGATTGGAATATGACTTAAAATGAACAAATGGATTAGAATATTAGAAATTTTAGAAAAGATTTTAGAACTGATTCCCATATTAATTTGGGCTTGATAAAGATTCTCATAATGATTTGGAATTGGATGTTTCTTTTTCAGCTAACTGTTGGTTCAGTGTGGAGATCTGAGTGACTCATGTTTATTTCCTCCGAATCAATATATTCATTTAACAAATTTTAATTGAAATATTGATAGATACCATAAAATCAAAGTGTGTGTTGGTCAACAATTACATTAACGCCAACTTTTCGAGAACGGCCACTTTAACCTAGCAAAATAACACTCTCTATATTTCCAAACAAAAACATATTGTGTCGACTGCGTACCTTTTCAAATTGATTTGAAACTCTTTTGTCTGTTCACGAGGGACGGACTCTTTCGAAAACAATGAATTCATTGGAAAATAATATAAATGATTGGTTGTTTTAAGTAATTCCATATCGATGATACCAATTGAAGTGAATTGTACTTTCATGAGGTTTGAGAGAAAATAAAAATAACAGAATTGTGCCTATGAAACGTACTCTTTTCTCTGATATCCTATTGTTTAAAATAGTTTATGATTTGTTTTTATGTATATTAATCAATTAAGAATAGGGTTGACTGAAACTGTTCCGCATTTTCGATCATATAAGAAATATCTAACCTGTACGTAATTTCAAAAGATCACTAAAGTAGAGTGAGCACCGTTCCAACTCAGCTTATCGGCGAAATATTCCTATGTTATTCGTACGGGATTAAAAATGAGGTTAAAAAAAACATCTGTAAGCTGACGATTTACTTACTATTGGAAAATTTCAATTCGATAGTTGAATACCTAATATCAAACCTTATTAATTGCGGTAAAGTTCATTGGCATCAGTTCTGCAATAAAAAAGTTTATCAATTATTTAAGACGTTTTCTGTTGTTGTTTTCTCGTCAGTGGGCTCAGTACGTGCCTGTCGTTTCGAGTGGTTGTGTGGTGCTTTGCTCCAAAGGGACGAGCAAAAGCACCACACAATCTCTCGCAACGACAGGAACGTACTTATACCCACAGATATGAAAACGACCGCAGAAAACGTCTAAGTAACTCATAAACTTTTTTATTTCAAACAAATTTCAATAAAACTTCAGCAATGAATGCGGTTCATTATTGGGTATTCAAATATGGGATTAAAATTATTCATGATTAAGTAAATCATCGGTTATACAAATGTTAATGAACCTCATTTTTATTCCCGTATGAATAACATAGGAATATTTTTCTATTAGTTCTCTCTCCATTGTACACTAGTGTTAGTTCTCTCTCTCCACTGTACACTAGTGTTAGTTCTCTCTCCACTGTACACTAGTGTTAGTTCTCTCTCCACTGTACACTAGTGTTAGTTCTCTCTCCACTGTACACTAGTGTTAGTTCTCTCTCCACTGTACACTAGTGTTAGTTCTCTCTCCACTGTACACTAGTGTTAGTTCTCTCTCCACTGTACACTAGTGTTAGTTCTCTCTCCACTGTACACTAGTGTTAGTTCTCTCTCCACTGTACACTAGTGGTAATTCCCTCTCCACTGTACACTAGTGTTAGTTCTCTCTCCACTGTACACTAGTGTTAGTTCTCTCTCCACTGTACACTAGTGTTAGTTCTCTCTCCACTGTACACTAGTGTTAGTTCTCTCTCCACTGTACATTAGTGTTAGTTCTCTCTCCACTGTACACTAGTGGTAATTCCCTCTCCACTGTACACTAGTGTTAGTTCTCTCTCCACTGTACACTAGTGTTAGTTCTCTCTCCACTGTACACTAGTGTTAGTTCTCTCTCCACTGTACACTAGTGTTAGTTCTCTCTCCACTGTACACTAGTGGTAATTCCCTCTCCACTGTACACTAGTGTTAGTTCTCTCTCCACTGTACACTAGTGTTAGTTCTCTCTCCACTGTACACTAGTGTTAGTTCTCTCTCCACTGTACACTAGTGTTAGTTCTCTCTCCACTGTACACTAGTGTTAGTTCTCTCTCCACTGTACACTAGTGGTAATTCCCTCTCCACTGTACACTAGTGTTAGTTCTCTCTCTACACTGTACACTAGTGTTAGTTCTCTCTCCACTGTACTAGTGTTAGTTCTCTCTCCACTGTACACTAGTGTTAGTTCTCTCTCCACTGTACACTAGTGTTAGTTCTCTCTCCACTGTACACTAGTGTTAGTTCTCTCTCCACTGTACACTAGTGTTAGTTCTCTCTCCACTGTACACTAGTGTTAGTTCTCTCTCCACTGTACATTAGTGTTAGTTCTCTCTCCACTGTACACTAGTGGTAATTCCCTCTCCACTGTACACTAGTGTTAGTTCTCTCTCCACTGTACACTAGTGTTAGTTCTCTCTCCACTGTACACTAGTGTTAGTTCTCTCTCCACTGTACACTAGTGGTAATTCCCTCTCCACTGTACACTAGTGTTAGTTCTCTCTCCACTGTACACTAGTGTTAGTTCTCTCTCCACTGTACACTAGTGTTAGTTCTCTCTCCACTGTACACTAGTGTTAGTTCTCTCTCCACTGTACACTAGTGTTAGTTCTCTCTCCACTGTACACTAGTGGTAATTCCCTCTCCACTGTACACTAGTGTTAGTTCTCTCTCCACTGTACACTAGTGTTAGTTCTCTCTCCACTGTACACTAGTGGTAATTCCCTCTCCACTGTACACTAGTGTTAGTTCTCTCTCCACTGTACACTAGTGTTAGTTCTCTCTCCACTGTACACTAGTGGTAATTCCCTCTCCACTGTACACTAGTGTTAGTTCTCTCTCCACTGTACACTAGTGTTAGTTCTCTCTCCACTGTACACTAGTGGTAATTCCCTCTCCACTGTACACTAGTGTTAGTTCTCTCTCCACTGTACACTAGTGTTAGTTCTCTCTCCACTGTACACTAGTGGTAATTCCCTCTCCACTGTACACTAGTGTTAGTTCTCTCTCCACTGTACACTATTGTTAGTTCTCTCTCCACTGTACACTAGTGTTAGTTCTCTCTCCACTGTACACTAGTGGTAATTCCCTCTCCACTGTACACTAGTGTTAGTTCTCTCTCCACTGTACACTAGTGTTAATTCCCTCTCCACTGTACACTAGTGTTAGTTCTCTCTCCACTGTACACTAGTGTTAGTTCTCTCTCCACTGTACACTAGTGTTAGTTCTCTCTCCACTGTACACTAGTGTTAGTTCTCTCTCCACTGTACACTAGTGTTAGTTCTCTCTCCACTGTACACTAGTGTTAGTTCTCTCTCCACTGTACACTAGTGGTAATTCCCTCTCCACTGTACACTAGTGTTAGTTCTCTCTCCACTGTACACTAGTGTTAGTTCTCTCTCCACTGTACACTAGTGTTAGTTCTCTCTCCACTGTACACTAGTGGTAATTCCCTCTCCACTGTACACTAGTGTTAGTTCTCTCTCCACTGTACACTAGTGTTAATTCCCTCTCCACTGTACACTAGTGTTAGTTCTCTCTCCACTGTACACTAGTGTTAGTTCTCTCTCCACTGTACACTAGTGTTAGTTCTCTCTCCACTGTACACTAGTGTTAGTTCTCTCTCCACTGTACACTAGTGTTAGTTCTCTCTCCACTGTACACTAGTGTTAGTTCTCTCTCCACTGTACACTAGTGTTAGTTCTCTCTCCACTGTACACTAGTGTTAGTTCTCTCTCCACTCTACACTAGTGTTAGTTCTCTCTCCACTCTACACTAGTGCTAGTCTTCCCTTTCCATAACAATGGCTACACACTAAAGAATAAAGACTCTCAAAAGGTTCCGTAATTGCATTCTTTCCTAAGAATTATTCTATTAACGTTATTCTGCTCGAAATAAATTGACTCAAGTTATGAGTGTTCTTAGGCTTTCATTCGGGGAATTTCTTCTTAGTTCATTTAATGTAATTCATTTATAATATTATATCTGTTCATTTAAAAGTTTTATTATATAAGAGAGGTGTAAATTAAAATTATTTTTATACTAAAATCAAGACTCAGACTAATTACAAAACTGTAATAAACTCAAGTCAGTATATAAATGTTACTCCTTAAACATTTCATTTTCTATGAGTTAGAACCAAAGAAAACGCTTTCGAGAGTTTGACTCAGCGTATAGAACATATAAAGTGTAGTAATATTTGTTGCCAGAATTAGTTTCACTTGTTAACTTGCTATTTTAGTTGTTATAGGTTTTTTTTTCTTACTCAGGGTGTGCATTAAACTAGTGCAGTTTAAAAAATACGATTTCAACAGATCATAATATTTTAATAATACAACCCTACCACAAAAAAAAAAAAAAAAAAAAAAATTCGGAATAGACAAAAGTAACCCTAGTTTCAAAGAATAATTTATCATTTCAGATGAAGCTCACTTCTACTTGGATGGTACTGTTAACAAACAAAATGCAACAGTTTGGCCTAGTCGAAACCCTGACAATATCCATGCCTTACCTCTTCATTCTCAACGAGTCACAGTTTCATGCACAGTCACGGTGCATGAAATTATTGGACCCTATTTTTTAAGATCTGATTGGAATTGCAGTCACTGTTAATTCAGAACGTTATTTTAAATCTGCACAATGGTTATCTTTTCCCCATACCTATAGTATCAGGAAAAAAAGATTATTAATATTTTCGGCAAGATGGTGCCACATGCCACAACACGAGTTTCAATGGCTGCTCTGAGATATAAATTTCCTGGAAAATAAATTTCAAAATTGAATGGGCATCCAGGTCACCTGACCTAACAGTTCATGAATTTATTTGTGGGGTGATTTGAAAAGAAAATTATACAAGAGTCTCCTCATCACAACCGCAGACCTCAAATGGAAGACATCAACACAATAATTGTTTAATGAGCATGATACACACCATCAAAAGAATGCATGAATGTTTAGCAGTTCGTGACGGCCATTTAGCGCATCAAATTTTCAAAAAGTAAAGTGGCTTTGTAAAACGTGTCTTTAAAATGGTAGATAACATTTCCATGGTAATCAATGAAAAACTGCTCATTTTTAATACTCGCACTACATATATGATCGATCAAAAATGTGGAACAGTCCCATAATTCAGCCCTTGCCCTAATTATGTCTAATTTTGATTTTTAAAGATTTATTTATTTATGTTTATTTAATTTTTTTATTATAATATGACAATAAAATATTTTAAGTACATTGTTGACCTCAGCCTTAGCAAATAAATATTAAATAGCTGGACCCTGTAAAAATTACACAGAGTTGGAGAACAAAAAAAAGGTTAGGTCTTGGACTAATCAACAAATAGGTTTAGGTCTTGGTCTACACTTCCACCTACACCTCTCCCACCTTCACTTCCCTCACCTACACTTCCCTCACCTACACTTCTCTCACCTACAATTACAAACTACTCATTACTATATACTATATATAATAATTTAAATACACACAGAAAACACGCTATCGGAATAATATATATATATATATTTCCCAGTACCAATGTTATAAAAAAAGCGGCTTCTGTCTGTCAGTCTGTCTGTCCGTCACACTAACCTAATAATACGCTTGGCAAGCAACTGAATATGAAATTATTCTGATATCAGTTCAATAAATGGTTTGTGTCTGTCTGTCAGTCACACTTAATTATTCTGATATCATTTCAATAAATGGTCCTAATAGCTAAATTAAATAATATTTTATTTTATCGAAAATATTGGAGTGAAGCGGAGTCAGAGATAACAATTATTACACGAACTGTTGTACCATCAGCTATAGTAAAAATAGTATCATTTTTCACGGCACGCGTGCACTAGGTATTGATAACAACACATATTTTCTTTCTTCAAGCCATTTGTATTCAGCCCTGGAGTCACTGGACTGTATTCATCTCAGCCATAAAAAGAGCACTAAAAGTAGCTAATAAAAGCGCAAATCTGCCGAGTCTCTGAGCCATGGCCATTGCGGTGTGGAAGAGACATGACTCTGTGTGATAGAGACATGACTCTGTGTGATAGAGACATGACTCTGTGTGATGAGACATGACTCTGTGTGATAGAGACATAACTCTGTGTGATGAGACATGACTCTGTGTGATGAGACATGACTCTGTGTGATAGAGACATGACTCTGTGTGATGAGACATGACTCTGTGTGATAGAGACATGACTCAGTGTGTAAGAGACATGACTCTGTGTGATGAGACATGACTCTGTGTGAAAGAGACATGACTCTGTGTGAAAGAGACATGACTCTGTGTGTAAGAGACATGACTCTGTGTGATAGAGACATGACTCAGTGTGTAAGAGACATGACTCTGTGTGATGAGACATGACTCTGTGTGAAAGAGACATGACTCTGTGTGAAAGAGACATGACTCTGTGTGTAAGAGACATGACTCTGTGTGATAGAGACATGACTCTGTGTGTAAGAGACATGACTCTGTGTGATAGAGACATGACTCTGTGTGATAGAGACATGACTCTGTGTGATAGAGACATGACTCTGTGTGATAGAGACATGACTCTGTGTGATAGACACATGACTCTGTGTGATAGACACATGACTCTGTGTGATAGAGACATGACTCTGTGTGATAGAGACATGACTCTGTGTGATAGAGACATGACTCTGTGTGATAGACACATGACTCTGTGTGATAGAGACATGACTCTGTGTGATAGAGACATGACTCTGTGTGATAGAGACATGTCTCTCTGTGTGTAAGATGGGGCTTTGGGACACGGTTGCAGTAGCTAAGATTCGAACAATGGGATGTATAGAGGAAAGATTACAGGGGATACGAAGGGATGCGATGTGGATACATGAGGGATACGATGTAAGGGGTACATGAAGGATATAATGTGAGGGATGCGGAGGGATATGATGTCTAGGATACGATGTGGATACGTAAGAGTAAGAGGTAAGGGATGCGATTTGGATACGTGAGGGATACGTAGGAGATTCTCAGTATCTATTTTAACAATCAAATTCTACTCATACGTGTTCGAAAACGTGGCACTGTCCAATAACTCGTCCTTCACCCTAGTCATAAATATCTAACGAATGTAAGAATATCCAATAAAGCCATTACCAAATGAATAAATCAAAGCCTCCCTTTAATTATTGAATGCCATTAAAATCTGATGCAAAGATGTAACTGGTCTAATCGATGTTAATGTGCTTCTGTGAATGATGTCCTGCTCTCACAATGAAGTATAAATCACATCGTGAAAATAAGAGGCTTTTAAATTAATGGAGGGATGAGGCCATTGTTCATGTGACGTAATTTGATACTCGCAAGTAAATTAGTGTACAAAGTAATAACGAAAAATAGAACTGGCGATTATAGTCGATGATAATGAGATCAACTATCTATTCCACGCCATTTGCTGAATTGGACTATCTAGAGAATGCGCTGCGCTTTTTAGATCCATAGTGCTTTCAGATTGTTTATTATGAAATTGAATACTAATATATGTGTAGAGGTGATGTGCCCCCCGACCCTGGACGACTAAGGTCATTAAACAGTCATGAAGTGTGCAGTACAACAAACTAGCGGATACAACAAACTACATAACGGTCAGTTATGTTGACAGCTTCAGAATAATCTTCACTTGTATGTCAATATAGGAAGATTACTTACTAAATATAGATGCCAAGAAATAAATGTTATGTTTGTTGTATCCGCTAGTTTGTTGTACTGCACTCTTTAAGATTGTTTAATAACCTGGCTGGGTGGCTTTGGGAAGGCGGCACGCTCCCCGTTACACATTTATCAGTACATATTCTATTTCATAATAAGTACAACAAAGTTTTTAACGCGCACTCGGTAGCAGTGGGTTAAAGGGGCTTAAAGACCCACAGCGCATTCTCGAGATTGGGCAAATCGGCAAATGGTGCGAAACATATCTACGACTATAAATGATTAGTCAGTTATAGTGAAACGTCTTTCGTCGGACATTCCCAACAAGGCATCCTAGCGATCCTGTCTTTATAATGATATTTTACGATAAAATACCATCAATATTTACCGTAATGGACAATAACAGACAATCTGCCGGTTGTAAATTCCCTACTGTGGCCCTACAAGTAATATAATAATGGGCAAATATATCTTTTGGAAAATAGGCACGATGTTTAATTTCATTCTTATTGTTAATAGATTGAGTTAATTACATTTAACTTATTGGTATAGTGATAAATTACTGTAATTTGAATGGAATTAAAATAGGGTAGGTTACGTAATTCCGACCGTTACGCAGTTTCGTACAATACTTATAATATAAATATACTGACAGTTTGGTAGAACGAGTCACAGTGAGTGTTTGCTTTTAATTTTTAAATTAACCAGTGAATGCAGTGTGCGGAAATTGTAATTGAACAGGAGTAGGTTAGGTTTGTACATATATTGGTGTATGAAGAAATATTAACTTGAGATATTTTAACTGACGAAACTGCTTTTTCTTAGCATTAATTAATGCGTGGGGCCATAGAAGATTGAGAGAGAGTTATGGTGGGGCCATATAAGATTTGGGGAGAAAGTTATGGTGGGGCCATATAAGATTTGGGGAGAAAGTTATGGTGGGGCCATATAAGAATACGGGAGAAAGTAATGGTGGGGCCATAGTAGATTAATATTTATATCTAACATTTAGAATGGATGGTTAGTTAGTTCAGTCAGTGCCCAGATGGAAATTTATGGCGGTGATATAAAGTGTTAATTGGAGTCCCCTCTCAATCTTCTATGGCCCCACCATAACTTCATTGCTGTGAGAAATGAACCACAAAAATATAGTCCTGCTTTTAAATATAACAAATATTACAAGATATCCAACAATGTTGAAATCCTCCATATGTATCCCCCATGCATATAGAGGACATAGAGCATATTCCATCCCTTCACAATAATCCTCTAATCTGACTCTGATATAATTCAATTCTTTTCAATTTAGTAAAAACATTTAGCTGTTCATTTTTAGCACAAACGGCATAAAAACACTTCTCGCTTCAAACGATCAAATGCTCTAGAAAAGACTGCAATTAGAATGGTAGTCGAATTGCGCCAAATGATTTCAGACAGTGGCTTTTTTATGGGATTCACATTTCCATTCCGATTTTATTCTGGTCATAAAACAGACTATTTTTGGTAGTTCTACGGCCATTGCACAGGGAATTCATACTTCTTTTCCTCACAATACACATGTATTTGTTTAAGCCTTTAATGCAGTGAAGGACTTGCAACTGCAATAAATGCACCTGAACAAAGAGAGAGAATGGTATGGTGGGGTCATAGAAGATTATGTTAGATTTCTCTTGAACTCCTATGGCCTACAGGTATTTTTGATAATAAAGATTTTGAAAAAAAGACATCGAGCTTCTTGAAAATGAGTATTTATTCAGACCATAGAAGACCAACAGGGGACAGTTATGGTGTGGCCATAGAAGACCAAGAAGGGAGAGTTATGGTATAGAGGCACAACATCTTCTATGGCCCCACTATAACCTCCCTTCAGTCGCGCGTCTACCGAAGTCTTACAAAATCATTCACTCTATGTACAATAAGAGGATTTGAATTAGTTAATGCTGTAGCTTGGATACGGCAAATAAAACTACCAACCACATGATGGAAAGCGTAGCCTTGATACTTGGTTAAAGGTATCCATGATACTTGGCCAATAGTAGCCTTGGTACGTGACTTATGGTATCCTTGATACCTCCCACCACCTAACAATAAACCATTTGGTATCACTGTGTTTTCACTGTGGTCTATAGTCTCCAACTGTAGCGGTTTAACCCACAATGTTGCTAATTAAATATAGAAAGGAAATGAGAGTGTGAGTAATGTGTAATAGATTGGCATGTACAGTCTGGTAAATAAAGATGAATTGCATGTAAAATATACATGGTAAAACATATAGTAACTTATATGGTAGAGCATATAGTTACTTATATGGTAGAACGTATAGTAACTTATATGGTAAAACGTATAGTAACTTATATGGTAAAACGTATAGTAACTTATATGGTGAAACGTATAGTAACTTATATGGTAAAACGTATAGTAACTTATATGGTAGAGTATTTCTCGTTATTATAATTGGTACTGTGATTTCATAGATACCAATTATAAATATAAGTATTGTATATTTCTATTAATTATTATGTAGTTACAATGATAGCTAATTAATTATGTAGTAATTATAAGATAGTTTTTTAATGTTCGAAAATGCGAAACCTCCTGATAACTCGGAACTTACTCTACATTATTTACGAATATTACCTTCATTTACAATAAAGTGTGAACTATAATCACCTCGCGAGCTAATTGCTAAATAATAATTACTAGCCTATAGGCCTTGCTTTTTAGCACAGGCTGTACTGCCCCAATTAGCACATTGGCATCTGGTGTGCCACTTATGGAACACTGGCCACTCTTAGTTTTACTTCACGAGAGGTTATGGTGGGGCCTTAGAAGATTAAGGTGGGGCAATAGAAGATTAAGGTGGGGCATTAGAGGATTAAGGTGGGGTATTAGAAGATTAAGGTGGGGCATTGGAAGATTAAGGTGGGGCCTTAGAAGATTAAAGTGTGGTAATAGAAGATTAAGGTGGGGCATCAGAAGATTAAGGTGGGATATTAGAAGATTAAAGTGGGGCATTAGAAGATTAAGGTGGGGCATTAGAAGATTATGGTGGGGCCTTAGAAGATTAAAGTGCGGTATTAGAAGATTAAGGTGGGGCATTGGAAGATTAAGGTTGGGCATTAGAAGATTAAGGTGGGGGTATTAGAAGATTATGGTGGGGCATTAGAAGATTAAGGTGAGGCATCAGAAGATTAAGGTGGGGCATTAGAAGATTAAGGTGGGCTATTAGAAGATTAAGGTGGGATATTAGAAGATTAAGTTGGGGCATTAGAAGATTAAAGTGGGGCATTAGAAGATTATGGTGGGGCCTTAGAAGATTAAGGAGGGGTATTAGAAGATTAAGGTGGGGTATTAGAAGATTATGGTGGGGCATTAGAAGATTAAGGTGGGGCATTAGAAGATTATGGTGGGGCTTTAGAAGATTAAAGTGCGGTATTATAAGATTAAGGTGGGGCATTGGAAGATTAAGGTGGGGCATTAGAAGATTAAGGTGGGGTATTAGAAGATTATGGTGGGGCATTAGAAGATTAAGGTGGGGCATCAGAAGATTAAGGTGGGTATATTGTATTTCAACTATAAAAAAATTATAATGGAGTCACCGATGAAGATTAAAGAAGGGAAAACCACTTAATCTTCTTTGACCCCTCTATAATCGTCTAAAAGCCCACCATAATCCTGCCAATACTCCACCACAATACTCTAACACTCCCCTACCCATTTGTACCTGGGTTTATCCCAATTCATGCCCCAACAGATAGACCTGCAAACAATTTAGTATCGGCAGAGTCTATCAGAGAGAGTCGCTCCGAATTAATAACTCTGAGAGAGCGCTAAAGCCCTTCAAAATCCACCAATTTGAATCGATGAAAGATATGAGGCTTTTTAAAGTGGATTTTCATAATAGAGATTTTATTGGATAGCGTTTAGAGAGGTGTGGATAGTGATTGGTGAATTGGTGAACTGAAGAAGTGTTATTAGTATAAGTTCGCTTCACACTTGCGGTTTTTAGCACCGCGGAAAAATGCTCTTCTAAAAATGTATTTATACACTTGCGTTTTATATCGATGGAGGTGAAATCGCATTAATTTTTTCTTTGCCGATAAAAAAACGTCACATTTTAAGGAGAGCTTTCTTCCTCGGTGTTAAAAACGCAAGTGTGAAGCGAACCTCAGGGTGATGACAATATGCTTTTAAAATCATAGATCCCGAAATACATTATAGACGGAGAGAATTAAAGAGTATTGAATGGTTCTACACCAGCGGTATATAGTATTCGATACCATTTCATTTCGTCTGTGATATTCTTAAGATCTATCATTTTAAAAGCATATTGTCACAACCCTAATGATTACGCATCTTGATTAGTGTAAATTATAACTGTAAATTTTCCGATATCCTAGTTTACGGTAAACTCGTTTAACACTCAGGAATTCTTTTTTTAAAACCGTTCACGGCCCCCGGAAAAGTCGACAATAATCTCGAAAAATACTATTAAATCCAGAAAATTCATGATAATTCCGGAAAAATAAGTCCCATCAGTTCTACAGAACAATAAAGCAGAACAATACTACAATAACCTAATCCATTGTAAACACATCTTAAATTATTTACCCACATTAACTGCAGTATAGTTACGATAAGCAAATGTACACAAGAATAAAAAGATGCTGTACTATCTTCTTCCTAGATTCGTCACTTCGCTCTACCAATATTTTATTAGTTAAAATCTACTTATTTTTCCTTATTTTAACTACCCATTTTGGTAATAATAAACTACTTTTTCTTTCTTATTTTTTACATTTATAGCCACTGTTTTGTAGGTATAGCACACGTTCAATAGTTAAGGCTATAAACTATTGATGGCTATAACTCTGAAAGTATATTCACCTCCTGATATAGTGGCCCAATTAGTGTGGCTGTAACTGCTGAAAGTGCAGTAATAGGCTGTCAGTGTATTCTAGATATTTTAATACATAAAATATATATATACATATTTAAGCTCTAAAAGGCATAAGACAATAATAGATATATTGTGTTTAATGTTGAAATAATAATCGGTGTAATGATTTTAATTGTAAAGAATTTTTTCATGGAAATAATTAATGAGTTAAAAATATTCTGTGTTTTAATGATACATATTGCTTTATAATGGATAGTGTAAGTTACGAGTTAAAAGACGTTTCCACAATTCCGATCACATCAGAAGAAAATATTTCAAAATTTTACCTCAGCCTTTTAATTGGTATCCTTGATACCTGCAAGTATCATGGATACCAATATAGATAAAAAGTTAAAATTACGAATTACAGCATTTCAATTGTTTCGAACTTTAGATTATGATTTTTAACTAATAAAAATATGAATTATTGATATATTTTTCGTATATAAATGAATAGCTCATCAAGTCGCATTCTAAATAAGATGACATCAATAGCAACATATTTGTAGCACCTTCCTTCACCTTCCTCTATCACGCTTTTCTATACACAGTCTGATTAAAGTGAGCCTCGCACACAAGTTTTGATCTTTCCAGTCACGACGCAGCGTAACTGTGATGGATGAGAGATCACTTCGAGACAACGCGATGAACAGCTCTGCAGGTACGAAAAGGTGTATGAGTGACAAGTCATAGTATACATCGTGACTCTACACCGTATATACACGGCTATACATCGCGTGTATCGTCTGAAAGGAAAGTGTTGTGCTATTTAGATCTGGGGCATGAAGCCGTGTTGATGCGCTTGGACAGACGAGAAAATTGTTACGGGGAGGCTTTTCGGTAGAATGTTTTTTTTTTGTTGATCGAACGTTTTGGTTAAGTTGGTATGATTAGTAGACCAGTTATGGTGGGGTCATAGAAGATTTTAAGTTGGGGTGAAAAACTTCGCCATACTTAAAAAAAATTAATTCTTAATTATTTTTTATTTATTAATTGAACCTTATCTAATTTTGATAGAAAATATATATTTAAAATTTCTTACCATAATACAATGTTCTATTTCTATTCATCATTACTGCTGGACTAGCATTGATAGTTAGATGGTAGGTACCATTTTAAAGATAAATTATATAAGTTTTAGTGATGCCAATGATCTTTTATGTCCGTGATAGTTTTAGAGAAATTCAAAGTCACAATGTGCCCAAAACTTCTGTAACAACCTTTAAAATGAAAGAGTGTTATTTAAACACTTTCTTTAGAAAATGCTCCCAATGGCCATTCCTTCCAGACGAGTTCTTTAGGTAATTTGCTCTTATTTAAATTATACAGGAGTGGAAAGGTTCTACATGAAGGAGTTGTGAGTGAAACATTCAAAGGCTAAACCTCCAAAAAGAGAAGGTGGTGAGCGTGGATTCAGACCATGGATTCGAACAAAAGAATGAGGGCCAGGCTCTTCGAATCCGATTGAGAATAATAGTGTCCGAAGTTTCGGAGTCGAGGAAAGAACCAACTTGATATTCTAATGTGCAAAATTGCTCTGCCAATTGAAATGAACTCAAAATTACCATTCGATTGAGCACAAAAGAATTCGAAATTCACCAAAAGGTTCGATGGATTCATTCCGAGAGTTAGGCTGGATTCGAATAGTCGAAAACTGTTGCTGAATTTCGAAATGAGGAAAGATTCTTGTTTTCGGGCGGCTATTTGGGGATGTAGTACGTACACAAACAAGAATTTATGGTGGGGCCATAGAAGATTAAGGGAGAGTTATGGAGGGGCCATAGAAGATTAAGGGAGAGTTATGGTGGGACCATTACAAGAATAAGAAAGAATTTCGGTGAGGCCATAGATGATTAAGAGAGAGTTATGGTGGGTACCATAGAAGATTAGTAGTATATCCCATCTTAATCTTCTATGGCCCTACAATAACTTACAGACTGTTTTATTATGCTCTATTGTATACTTTTAGACTCCGAATATATTTGTGTTAACAAATTAATATTAAAATTTATGAAACAATATGTATATGATTGAAACCCTCAATAATAAAAATTAGGAAAAAGATATCCGTATCTTCATTGTTTGTTAGTCGAGATCAGATTGCAGTTGAAAATAGCACAATTCCTTCCATACAAATTCATTTAATAAGACTGAATTAAAATCAGAGAAATAATATATGATATAATTATCACCCTGCTCTCAACCGCATCATTATTATTAAATTACAAAGGACTCCTTTAGCTCAATAGAAGACGAACAAAAGCAGCGGTATGTTTTTTCTAAAGATAGGGGAGGCCTTTATTTATGTGCTGGGCCTCTCATCCCAGGTAGAAAATTACACTCGTCACTTTTCTATCGGTGATTATAAACGAAAATAAAAAGATCATCTATCTACGACAATAAATGAATAGACCAAAATACAATAGTAATTTATCATTTAAAACACTTTTAGTCAACCGTCTTCGTCGGACATTCCCGATGATAATATCTTTATTATGATATTTTACGATAAAATACCATCAATATTTACCGTAATGGACAATAACAGCCGATGGTAAGTTTTCGACTGGGTACATAGGAAGAGTCCGATTATGTTATAATCGAGTGAGACGTGACGTTTTGTGGGAAAAAAGGGGGTGATAATTGCGGGGTAATTGTCTGCAAATCCCACTTATGTGGGAATACTATTTGTACCATGAGGATATCTCTGTGGGAGATGTGGATTCTGAATGTGATAATACAATCAACTTTTTTATTACCTTTGTGTAGTTTAATGATAATAGAATTTATCAATTTACTCTTCGATGATTTAATTCGAAAAATAGTTGAAATTAAATTCAAAACATTTATTTAATATGAATATAATATTTAAAAATATTGTGTATATTAACTTTGAAAAAATATTAAATACTAATATAAATATACTGACAGTTTGGTAGAACGTGTCACAGTGAGTGTTTACTTTAATCGTTTTAACACTTATCTTAATAAAGAAACAGTTTATATCACGAATTAACCAGTGAATGTACGGGAATACGTAACTGTACGGGAATACGTAACTGTACGGGAATACGTAACTGTACGGGAATACGTAACTGAACGGGAATACGTAACTGTACGGGAATACGTAACTGTACGGGAATACGTAACTGTACGGGAATATGTAACTGAACGGGAATACGTAACTGTACGGGAATACGTAACTGTACGAGAATACGTAACTGTACGGGAATACGCAACTGTACGGGAATACGTAACTGTACGGGAATATGTAACTGTACGGGAATACGTAACTGTACGGGAATATACGTAACTGTACGGGAATACGTAACTGTACGGGAATATACGTAACTGTACGGGAATCAGTCACTTACCATAATTATCAAATAGTAAAGTAAGAAACGGCTCAATACTTAATTAATATTAATAGTTACTTAATTGAACACTAAGGGCCCTTATTTATTAATTGCTAATTATTTATTCAAATTACTCATATATTATTATACTTCAAATCGAATAATTTAAAGTATTAAATATTACCGATCAATAAAGGGTCAGTTCTCTGTTATCGGACAGTTCCACATTTTCGATCATGTAACAAAATGAATCTAAACTAATAATTTCCCTCGTGTGTAAATTTATTTATTTAGTGTCCGCTTTTACTCTATGGGTATTAAACATGAAGAATGTAACTATGATACGCACGGGAATATATTGACTTGGTATTTGAATTCCCCTGTTTTTATTCAATTTTTGAATGTATTTTATCTATGAAAAAAAGTATTAGTTTGAGAAGAAAAATAAATTCTATTTCGATTAACTAAAAATAACCTAACAACGGGTAATAAATTACTATTGAAAAAACGTTATTCTTAACGGGCAAATACACTAGTACAATAATTAAATATTAACTTCATCAGTCCGATATCCAAACCGTTCAATAACTAAGTACACACCCCAGTACTCTGTAGCTAAAAAGAGTTCATTAAAATGCTAACGGTATTGTGGTAACAACCCCAGTGACAACAAGAGTTGTTAAAGGGGACAATGGAGCAGTGACGTGAGTTATTGGAACATACGGTAACGTGCTTTAACGTGTGGTAACGTGCTTTAACGTGTGGTGGTATAACGCTTGTTAACGTATAACGTGTGATGACATACTTAAAGCTTGTATAGATATGTAGCATTCATCATTTCATATTATCCATTCATTTCAAAGAGCAATTTTCTAATAACCCAATTTGAATACTAGACCGATTTCATACTAATATTTCGTCATAATCGGTTCCAATAATATGTTCCAATAATACGTAAAACTACCCAATAATTATGCAAGCTAACTCTACATTCATTCAGTTGTCTATTAGATTTAATACATTGTGCAGTGATTGACCCTTAGTGATGAACATTTGTCTTATATAAGGGTCACTTGTTTAGCATAGCATTTATTATATACTTTGTGTTATATATAAGCCTTTAGTTAGAAATGTACTCATTAGAAATTAACTATGTAATAATTATTACCGTTAAAAGTAAACTAGAAATTCTTGAATGATTTATAGCCTACGTCATCTTATTTAGTATCATTCCATAAAGGAATTAACTATTTAATTTATTGATAAATATTGAATCGTTTCTTTATACCATTACTTATTCATACTTAAAACTTTAATATTCAGTATGTTCGATTAATCATTATTACTACTATAGTCATAACTACTTGAGATACTATTGTTCGCGTTAATATGGGTAGTCACCCTAAACGTAGAAGTTGTATCTTTAGGTTTTGTCTATAGCAGTACTGAAGTCAAATAAAACTACCAAAAATCTACTCGTCATTCAACTCTATACCAATTGATTGAAGGAATTAAATTAGGCTGAATAATAGAATCCTTCAGATATCTATTTAAATATACGGTGAAGATTATAAAGTGAAATTAACTACTAATTAACTGTTTTAAATTTTATTCTAACTTTGTGATATGAAATTATATTTTAAACCTTATTATAGTTTGTACATTTTTCAATAATATTTCAACTATTCAGGTTAAAATGTCCTCAATATGGTAAGTACACTCATAATATTGAAATTACATTATTTACCGTAAAAATAAAACTGATTAGATTTCAGCTTATAAAAAAGCATGGTACATATTTGTACCACCTCGTTTTGCATGTGTCACAAACAATGCATCATTCCCCACTGAGTTATATCTTAACTCCTGTCTTTTTTTACAAAAGTCTGTCAAAATCGACGCCTAATATATAATAAGTTAAGAAATAAGCAACACAAGCAGCACAAGCAGCTTATTTCAGAGCCTTTTTTCACATCTAAACGCTATCTTAACATAGGAAGGAATTCAGAAAATGTGTCATAACTTTCAAAGAAATGTTCATAGGCTATCCTTTAATAATTCATGAATTTCTCTTTTTCGTCTTTCTGCTCTACGACCGAAAAGATTTAGTGATGTTTATTCTAATGTGCCGTTATTTGAAGCAAAATAAAACATAGATTTGGAAAAATGGTATTGATGTAAAAGTAATATTTAGGAAAATTGGTTTATACTAAAAAAGGTATTTTCGAAACAGGGTACTATTGAAAAATGTTTTTTTAATAGTACTTCTGAATGGTATTTTGAAAAATAATTTTTTTTAAATTTTTTCTTTAAAAAATATTGATATCTTGCAAATTTTATTTTTGAAAAATAGATTTAAATAATGAATGATCGTTTTAACGATAATTTTTTTCATTCAATTTTTAAATGATATTATCTACAAATATATTTATATCTTTGAAAAAAAAGGTTCAAGGAAGCTCTAAAAATCTCACAACCATTATCGAAAGACGTAATAATTACTGCAATTGAAGAGTCTATTCCCAAGTTGATCTCCTATACCCCCACCACAATTTCCTGTAGGGCCGTGTCCCATTGTTCAATTGAATTCCTTTTTGTGGCTGTACATAATCTGGTTACAGTCCAGAGGGTTGCTGTCACCGGGTAAATGGGCCGTGGTTAGATCCAGTGAGTGAAGAGAGGGGGGATGAAACAACCGATGCAATTTACCAACAACAAAAAACTTTCCAGCAACAGATGGTTAGTAGAGTGGATTGTATTAATGCACTTACGCTTTACCTATAACACTACATATGTTAGTAATGAGAAGGGATGTGACAATATGCTTGAAAAATCATATAGAATATTATAGACGGAGAGAATTAAAGAGTATTGAATGGTTCTACATCAGTGGTATATAGTATTCGATACCATTTCATTTCGACTGCGATATTCTTAAGACCTATGATTTAAAAAGCATATTGTCACAACCCTAGATATTAGTAACTATCTCCATCTTAATCTGCTATGATCCAGGGGCCGGTCTCACGAGCGTTTTTGCACAGCGGTCTTAGAGCGTTTTTTACTCTGAGGAAATTACTGTTAAACTCATTTCATGTGTATCCATGCTACGGGACGCTTTGGTGTTATAAAAACGCTGCGAAAACGCTCGTGTGAGAAAGTCAAAACTATGATTTTTTTTTCATTATTAGTATTAGTACAGGTGACCCAAAGCTATGATAACGCTGCAAATTATTAGTTTTTCCTTTTAATTTGTATTTCTTTCATTTTACACCAACTTTATGAGGCGCTGTAGAATGACTGTCTAACCCATTTTGTGACTGTATAGCTATAAAATGCTAATGATTGTGCTTTATAATTTATGTGTTTCTTAGTGAAAGTGTGACACACGGACAGACGTTGCTCTAATTATAGTACAGATCTGAATGTACTCAACAAAATAATTATTTGGTGGGGCGTTAGAAGTCTATGAGTGGACCCCTCTTAATCATCTATGGCCCCACCATACTTTACCTTCTGGGTATGCCCTCTTAATCTTCTATGGCCTCACCATACCTTATCCTCTGGGTATGCCCTCTTAATCTTCTATGGCCCCACCATAACTCTCCCTCTAGGAATAATAGCCTGTTCCATATCTTGAATGTCAGCTTCTGCTTTACAATTGATGGTAGTGAATCTATATCTTCTTTACAAATCACCAGGCTGTATCCTCTTTGCAAATCACCAGGCTGTATCTTCTTTACAAATCACCAGGCTGTATCTTCTTTACAAATCACCAGGCTGTATCTTCTTTACAAATCACCAGGCTGTATCTTCTTTACCAATCACCAGGCTGTATCTTCTTTACCAATCACCAGGCTGTATCTTCTTTACAAATCACCAGGCTGTATCTTCTTTACAAATCACCAGGCTGTATCCTCTTTACAAATCACCAGGCTGTATCTTCTTTACAAATCACCAGGCTGTATCTTCTTTACAAATCACCAGGCTGTATCTTCTTTACAAATCACCAGGCTGTATCTTCTTTACAAATCACCAGGCTGTATCTTCTTTACCAATCACCAGGCTGTATCTTCTTTACCAATCACCAGGCTGTATCTTCTTTACAAATCACCAGGCTGTATCTTCTTTACAAATCACCAGGCTGTATCCTCTTTACAAATCACCAGGCTGTATCTTCTTTACGAATCACCAGGCTGTATCTTCTTTACGAATCACCAGGCTGTATCTTCTTTACGAATCACCAGGCTGTATCTTCTTTACCAATCACCAGGCTGTATCTTCTTTTATCTGGAAGATGACTAGTTAGTTGGTATCTTGCTCTCAATGATGCTAATTAACTGGTTATAATACAACTGACTTGTAAATGAGAAATGAATTATTATGCTCTCTTTAATCCAAATGGTTGTTTTGTAAGCAGATACGATTTAAAAAATGAAACTGTGATTGGAAGTAAAATGAACATTGAGGGGTGGTTCCCAGTTATGGGACCGTTCTATAATTTCGATCATAAAAAAATAGAGTTTGACTTCACCAAATTAAAATAATGAGTTAAAAAGTCAAACTATACTGTTTTATGATCGAGAATGTGGAACTGTCCGATAACTCGAAACTAACCCTCGTTTAATTTCTTTCATTTTAAATATTTATCCATCAGACGATATATAAAAGTTATATTGAATGGTATAATTAAACGCAACCACCAACTATAGATAAATTATATATACTAATTATTTCAATATATCTAAGAAAATACTGTGAAACCATTAAATAAAACCGTATACACAATTTCAAAATAAAAAAGAACACTGTTAAACCATTAAAATATATCTATACAAACCTAATTAATTCACTATATCTTGAACAAATACAGTGAAAGCATTAAAATGCAAGCATATAAGTACTAATTATTTCAATTCCAGATCTTCTTAAACACAATTTAGTGTATATCTCCTTTTTTCATTTTGCCAGGAAATATCCGAGATGTTTTAATTTCCGTTTGCGAAGGAGAACTTACTTATCACCAACACAAGCAGTCGGGGAAATGTTACGCAACAATATAAGATGTGCTGTTTAACTTATTTCACCCTCGATTGATGGCATTCACTTAAAGGTTACTGTGTATGTACATTATACAGTAAACAATATATATTAAATACATTCCTGAAGGATACTGTAATGTTTATTTCTCTATTAGTTATATGTATATATTTTTTTTAAATATATAATACCATTATATATAGGGTTGTAGCAATTTTTTATGAACGTTTTTGTATAGTTGGTATAAATGTATATATTTTATATGAATCTTCTAAATTTTGCTATAATAAATATTTATATTTTGAAAGAAAAGTTTAATCGGAATGATTTTTTCAAAGTTTACTAATTTCCAAAAAGGAACTTTACTAATTGTAATGTTTTTTATTTTTAAAATTGGTCTGGGTACACGATGACAAATTTGTAAGATTTGAAAATAATAGGAAATTAGAAAAAAGTGATTTGTGAAATTAGCATCATGCGGTGACTCTTTTCTCTGATAGTACACTTATGAAGTGGATTAAAGGAACTATATAATAGGCAGATGGGTTTTGGTGGAACTGTCCGACGAAAAACAACGTGCTTTAAAATTTATGATAAATCATGAATAGGAATTTCATAGAATCTTATAAATAGGATTGAAAGGAAAAATATCGTCTTTATAATTCTTTTATAGGAACGTTCAAAATTTGTATAACCGTCGATCGTCAGAAATCTATCGGTGATTATAATCGATGATAAAATGATCATCTATCTACGACAATAAATGATTAGACCAAGATCCAGTAGTAATATACAATTAATTTAAAACATTTATCGTCAATCGTCTTTCGTCGGACATTTCCAGAAAAAAATCGCGGCGTAAATACCACACGAACAATTTCATAGTTGTAGAGATGAAAAAAAAATAGTTCAAAGCTAGATCGACTTCAAAGGTTTGAAGTGTAATTAGTTTTAAAATTAACTTAGACAATATTTAGATAATATCAGTTACACCGCTACTGAAATTAATGAGCGACAAGTTCACAACAACATGTATATCTATTTCTTCTTTATATCCATCTCTCACAGGTTGTACATCACGGAGTGTCCGCTATAGAGGGGCGAAAGGAACGTAACTGATGCTATCGAAGCTACGGCGTAGTTTGGAGAATACGGAACTGCGGATGCGTACTTAGATAACCGCCCAGCTACGGAAAAGTACCCGTAGAGATACCCAGTCGGTAAATTTACTGTCGGGCTTATTGTTATTGTCCATTACGGTAAATATTGCTGTTTTATCGTTAAATTGCAAGACTATTTGCTACTACCGAAACAGTTCGTTACATCATTTTGTTACCAGGTCAGTATCATAGTTTCCTTTGATTTTATTAGGTAGTGATATACTTATTTATGTATATACTTTAGGTACCTACATCTAGTGATGACTGCGGTGGTATCATGCCAAAAGAATAATTCATTCTCATATTTCCGGTAACATAAATTCTACCTTCTTCCATTTAGTAAATTTTCCAACTTTTTTTTCGTTGACAATAATGAACTCAATTAAAATAAAAGTATAACACGTTTTTTTGACAATATAGAGCCACACGTATGAACTTCAAGATACGTGAACCAGACTACCAAACACCTGATATCCTCACCTGTAATTACCACAGGTAACTCATTTCCTCTCACTCACCTTTAATCAACGATATGTTATTGCAAAGGTGAATTAACCGATAAGGTTATTAACCCTACAGTACCTGGAGTGTCGTATGTGATGTAATTAAAAATAGGTCTGAAGAATTTAATTTACTTTTTGTAAAAAGTGTTCTATTTCTTAGAAGTTAGGGTGTACTTTCTCACACGTTCGCACGTAAGTTCATCTTTTCGTTATTAATTTCAGTCAAAAATTAGATTTTGTACAAATTGTTTTTATTTGAATGGTACAACAACCACCACCATTTAAATTGTAAGTTATTTACAAATTGTAAATTGTAAATAAAGTTACCATAAAATGCCAATCACTGTAAATAGAGTTCCAATACAATGCCAATCACTGTAAATAGAGTTCTAATACAATGCCAATCACTGTAAATAGAGTTCCAATACAATGCCAATCACTGTAAATAGAGTTCCAATACAATGCCAATCACTGTAAATAGAGTTCCAATACAATGCCAATCACTGTAAATAGAGTTCCAATACAATGCCAATCACTGTAAATAGAGTTCCAATACAATGCCAATCACTGTAAATAGAGTTCCAATACAATTCCAATCACTGTAAATAGAGTTCCAATACAATGCCAATCACTGTAAATAGAGTTCCAATACAATGCCAATCACTGTAAATAGAGTTCCAATAGAATGCCAATCACTGTAAATAGAGTTCCAATACAATGCCAATCACAGTAAATAGAGTTCCAATACAATGCCAATCACTGTAAATAGAGTTCCAATACAATGCCAATCACTGTAAATAGAGTTCCAATAGAATGCCAATCACTATAAGTTTTTCTCTCATCGTACCCCAGAGTTTGTCGTGATGAGATATCATTTTGTTTGTGGGTGGGAAAAATATTAACTCAGACGCGCGTCAGATTGAAGCCGTTGATACAAAACGCTCCCACCCGAACAGAAAATTATGTTGGGGCCATGGAAGATTTGAGAGGGGACACAATTTAATGACTTCATAGGTACTGAAGCCTTATTTCTTATGTTAAATATAGTTGATTCAAAAGATTTATACTCGTTTTCGTCTCTTGATTCCGATGCCGAATGGATTTACTCATTTTATTTGAAAGATCGAATCCTAGAACATACCCCTAAAGTTGAGTTTGGAATTCAATATATCATCTCTGTATGCATTTCCTGCTTTTGTATGAGGTGGAACATTCATGTTAAACCCATCTTATACTAGCAGATTAAACGCCGCGTTTTCACCGCCAGCCTAGTTTACGCTTCTTCAATTAATCACAATTAAATGAATAAAAAGGCGGTAGAAACGGTAGTATAGACTGCTAATTTGCTCTCCATTCTTTTACCCGTGATTAATGGAAGCTTTTTAAACTGGGCGGTAAAAAAGTGGCGTTTTAACTGCTGCTATATTACGGGTCTTAGTATTTGCAGTGAAATATTCATGTTATTATTTGCGGTGTGTTCTCTCTGACTGCAACAGACTGGGTAATTCGCTCTGACAAAGGGCGTCCCATCCATTGCTGTCCTGAGAACAGCTCACACTAACCTGAACACAGTGAACAGGTTAATTCGATAAACAACAAACTACGAGGCATCCCGAGAGAAGAGAAAAACAAACATGTTTATCTCTATTTTGAAAGTTACAACTTAGTTAATGGATACTCTTCGATTTTCTATTTATTTTTACTCCACCAGGAAAAAAACTTATGATGGGGCTGTAGAAGATTGAGGAGGAACCACCTATATTCATCAAAAACTCCACCATAACTCACTTATAATCTTCTATGGCCCCACTATAACTCTACTTTAATCTTCTATGTCCCCACTATAGCTCTACTTTAATCTTCTATGGCCCTACCATAACTCTCTCATAATCTCCTATGCCCCCACCATAACTCTCTCTCAATCTCCTATACCCCCACCATAACTCTTTCTCAATCTCCTATACACTCCCATAACTCTCTCTCAATCTTCTATACCCCCACCATAAATCTCTTTCAATATCCTATACCCCCACCATAACTCTCTCTCAATCTCCCATACCCCCACCATAACTCTCTCTCAATCTCCTATACCCCCACCATAACTCTCTCTCAATCTCCTATACCCCCACCATAAATCTCTCTCAATCTCCTATACCCCCACCATAAATCTCTCTCAATCTCCCATACCCCCACCATAACTCTTTCTCAATCTCCTATACCCCCACCATTACTCTCTCTCAATCTCCTATACCCCCACCATAACTTCCTCTCAATCTCTTATACCCCCACCATAACTTCCTCTCAATCTCCTATACCCCCACCATAACTCCCCCTCAATATCCTATACCCCCACCATAACTCCCTCTTAATCTCCTATACCCCCACCATAAATCTCTCAATCTCCCATACCCCCACCATAACTCCCCCTCACACCGCAAAGGCTCCCTCCTAACTTGCTAAAACCTTCCACAGAAGTTAAAAGCGGACGGACCTGAAAGCTGTTCGATACATTCAATATGCAACCACCAAATGCTTCGTAATGCACTTATGGAGTAGCGTAGCAACATTCTCCTGCATGCATCTCGCAACTGATAACTTTGTGGTAAAGTGGTAAAATGTACCGTAGAGTTAAGTACTCTTGGCGTAATGTACAGTTGAGGTTTATGATAGACCGATAGCAAGAAATGATAATTTGCAGCAACCAACAGTTAAGTAAGTTCCGAGTTGTTGGGCACTTCAAATTAGACGTCATATGATAAAGATATAAAGTGGTAAATATTAACTTATAATTTGAATTGGTAGCCATGATACTTGCAGGTATCATGGCTACAATTCAACTAACGAGATAACTAAGAATTTAGTAAACAGGGAAATAAGAACAGCAGGGGAAAAATCAATCGAAAGAAATGGAGTAGATCACAAAAAGCTAATGCATTAGCATTCTCTTTTTATAATTATCATAGTATTTCCAAACCCCTAAACTTATACTTCATCATATTGTAATAATTAACAGTTACCGTAAATTCAAATGGACTTATAATACATAAAGGAATTATCTTGTAGAAACTCCAGAGTGAAGCCATACAATATATACACTGTATTTCACTATAGAAATGTTGTATATAATAGAATATATGTATATCTTGTGTTGATACACATTAGTAATATCACTCTGAATCATGAGGATTCACATTATTTATCTTAACATATAGAATAAACAGAATAATTAATTACGAACTGAATAAGCTGCAGGAGCATCTCTCATGGTACGTCATTTGACTAATCCTCTGCTGCGGATTAGTCTAAGTACCTTATATATGTTATATAATACATATAGGCATAGAGGGATATGCAGTGAACTCCTTTATAGTGACTGTAGACTCGTGCAGTCCTAAATAAAAACTACCCCATATAGTGAACAAATTTCATTTAGTCTTCCATGAATGACCATTAGTATTTTAGAAAATTGATGGCAATTCTTGGCAGACCAAAGAAAATTTGTTCATTATACAGGATAGTTCTCTTACTAAAGACTCTACTTTCACTATAGAGGAGTTGAATTGTATATACACTATATATTCAAATTGTTGTGTCATTTTATCATAATAGGAAGAAAAATCTGTTCGAATATAGAAAGGAAACTCTATGATATGATCTAGATTTTATCCTAACAAAGAAACATCTAGTATCACTGCCAAGGTTTATGATGATACCCCTGTTAATCTCCTATGGCCCCACCATACCAAGGGTACATCATTCGGATGGACATAACACCTATAACCCACATGTTACGGCAGATTGTAGTCCGTAACACTCGAGATAAGAGTCGTTAGAGCCCTACGAGACCATTAACAGGACAATAAACATTAAATATGATGGCTGCAGAGGTAACGGATGTACATTTTTAACAGTTTATGGCACTACTCACAAGATCTGGATGGCTTTTCTTACTGTCTAGTTAGTTATACTGGTGTGAATTGTGCTTTTCTAACTGTCTAGTTAGTTATACTGGTGTGAATTGTGGTTTTCTTACTGTCTAGTTAGTTATACTGGTGTAAATTGTGCTTTTCTTTACTGTCTAGTTAGTTATACTGGTGTAAATTGTGCTTTTCTTACTGTCTAGTTAGTTATACTGGTGTGAATTGTGCTTTTCTTACTGTCTAGTTAGTTATACTGGTGTAAATTGTGCTTTTCTTTACTGTCTAGTTAGTTATACTGGTGTGAATGGTGCTTTTCTTACTGTCTAGTTAGTTATACTGGTGTGAATTGTGCTTTTCTTACTCTCTAGTTAGTTATACTGGTGTGAATTGTGCTTTTCTTACTGTCTAGTTAGTTATACTGGTGTGAATGGTGCTTTTCTTACTGTCTAGTTAGTTATACTGGTGTGAATTGTGCTTTTCTTACTGTCTAGTTAGTTATACTGGTGTAAATGGTGCTTTTCTTTACTGTATAGTTAGTTATACTGGTGTGAATTGTGCTTTTCTTACTGTCTAGTTAGTTATACTGGTGTGAATTGTGCTTTTCTTACTCTCTAGTTAGTTATACTGGTGTGAATGGTGCTTTTCTTACTGTCTAGCTAGTTATACTGGTGTGAATTGTGCTTTTCTTACTGTCTAGTTAGTTATACTGGTGTGAATTGTGCTTTTCTTTACTGTCTAGTTAGTAATACTGGTGTGAATTGTGCTTTTTCTTACTGTCTAGTTAGTTATACTGGTGTGAATTGTGCTTTTCTTACTGTCTAGTTAGTTATACTGGTGTGAATTGTGCTTTTCTTACTGTCTAGTTAGTTATACTGGTGTGAATGGTGCTTTTCTTACTGTCTAGTTAGTTATACTGGTGTGAATTGTGCTTTTCTTACTGTCTAGTTAGTTATACTGGTATGAATGGTGCTTTTCTTACTGTCTAGTTAGTTATACTGGTGTAAATTGTGCTTTTCTTTACTGTCTAGTATACTGGTGTAAATTGTGCTTTTCTTTACTGTCTAGTTAGTTATACTGGTGTGAATTGTGCTTTTCTTTACTGTCTAGTTAGTTATACTGGTGTGAATTGTGCTTTTCTTACTGTCTAGTTAGTTATACTGGTGTAAATTGTGCTTTTCTTTACTGTCTAGTTAGTTATACTGGTGTAAATTGTGTTTTTCTTACTCTCTAGTTAGTTATACTGGTGTGAATTGTGTTTTTCTTACTGTCTAGTTAGTTATACTGGTGTAAATTGTGCTTTTCTTTACTGTCTAGTTAGTTATTTTAGTGTGAATG
>CANNZV010002394.1:104984-175611 GCA_947561585.1 Caprella mutica
CTCTTATAGAGAGAAAAGTGTGGAAGAGAAGGACATGGAGCTCCCCCTATCGGTCAGGAAACAAACCACTGCTACCATTCCAGTTAAAGGTCCATATCCATGATGGGTTGTTTTGGATGATATTGTTTTTAGTTAAGAGTTTTAGATGACGAGCTGTAAATATTTAATAGAGTTCTGTATTGTTTTTTCTTTCGTATTTCAGTTCGAAAAACAGGGCAATTGAATTCAGTCAGTACAGGTATGGAAATGAAAGCTAATATTTTAATTAAGATGCTGTTCAATATAAATTAAAAAATCTGTAAATTTTGTTATCCATTTATATTTCGCACAATAATCTTCACAAGTTATCCTATAAGTTAACGTTAATTGTAACTTTAGCTTATAATATAAATATCAATTAAATAATATATTAAAGTAAAAATATCAAATGCAACTGGACAATTTTTTCTCAATTATTTCGATTGTTAATTTTGGTTTCTCTTCTCATTGTACTCATCTGTCTCATCGATCGTTGGCTCTATGTCTACATCTGATGTTTGTTGAGATAACACTCTGCCGTCTAACAAAAGTACTTATCATCTTTCAGTAGAGATACTCTTCTGCATAGCTAACTATTTGCAGTTCTAGTATAAACTATTGAAGTACTTTTATCATACAGCTTTCTTCATTTCAATAATTCAAGTTGAGTCTCCCAAACAAACTTTCTTTTATTCTATAAACTCATAGAAAATGAAACGTTTTAGGAGTTACTATTTTATAATAAGGGGAGTCGTATCTTGCTCTTATTACCCATTGTAATAAGTCTGAGTCATATTTTTCGTAATAAAAGCAGGACCTGCCTGTACTTGCCCGTTAAAAATAACGATTTTCTTATAACTTTTTACGAATCTTTTAATTTATGTCTACTGTATTTTCAGTAGACATATAACTGTAATAACTGTCCTTTCAAAACTGAAGATACAACTCAATGCAATAATTCATATTCATTTAGTTGACATTTCACAATAATCTTATAGAGATCACAATTCAATAAAAGTCAGCTATACTACCTTAAATCAAATGAACAAATTCAGTCATCGCGATACAAGAAAAAAACTGAAAAAAGGTGAAAAGCTACTCGGTGTTTAGAGGACATCTAATTTCGAATAAAATACCTTGGTCTCAGAAGTACCTACTGTAGACAAAGGGTTAAACACATGAGACACAGATGGCCAATGTTGAAATAATCTGACTCAGATATTTCAATTCGAACAGATTTCGAGTGACATGGCCATAATAATGGGATTCAATTCGAGTTGGTGTCACCAATAATGATTGTCCATCAGTTTGATATAAGGGGCCTTTAGATTTCGAATCAGCCTTCGGCCAACTCTTCGATTTGTCATCTTCAGACTGACTAACTCTGCTGGTCAAAAGAGAGTCTTGAAAAGCTGGTCAGAATGACTCGAAATCAAGCAAATAGTTCAAACGAACTATTCATATTTCGATAGTTCAATATTTTTTTTAAATCGTTATTTTTTTATGAAATTTTTTTGCTCTAGTCTGATTTTTTTATTATGTAAAGAAATGATCAAAATAAAAAAAATTCTATAGAGTAAAATTCATGAAAAAAATTGTAAATAAAGAATAATTTTTTTATCTAAATACAGAAAAAATTAAATAAATATTGAATAAATTTTATCGAAAATTGGAAAAATTAAATAAAAATATTTATGATATTAAATTAATGAATTTATATATGACAGTTCAATTATAATTTGAACTATATTTCTTTCTCTAATAGCTACTAATTTCGATGAAAAGATTTCCTTTTATTAAATTCCCTGACTGTTGTTCAATGGACTCTGTCTGAATTCCAGGTTAAATTAGAAGCCTCTCCCATTCGAATGGTAATTTTGAGTTCATTTCAATTGGCAGAGCAATTTTGCACATTAGAATATCAAGTTGGTTCTTTCCTCGACTCCGAAACTTCGGACACTATTATTCTCAATCGGATTCGAAGAGCCTGGCCCTCATTCTTTTGTTCGAATCCATGGTCTGAATCCACGCTCACCACCTTCTCTTTCTGGAGGTTTAGCCTTTTTATGTTTCACTCACAACTACTTCATGTAGAACCTTTCCACTCCTGTATAATTTAAATAAGAACAAATTACCTAAAGAACTCGTCTGGAAGGAATGGCCATTGGGAGCATTTCCTAAAGAAAGTGTTTAAATAACACTCTTTCTTTTTAAAGGTTGTTACAGAAGTTTTGGGCACAATTTGACTTTGAATGTCTCTAAAACTATCACGGACATAAAAGATCATTGGCATCACTAAAACTTATATAATTTATCTTTAAAATGGTACCTACCATCTAACTATCAATGCTAGTCCAGCAAATATGAGGACTAGTAATGTCACCAACACTTAGAGGAAACTTAGTCCTAACCTCGGCGCTATGCTGGGGCCGTAGAAGATTAAGTAAAAGCCCAACATAATCATCGATATTGCCACTATATTTTCTTTATGTGTATAATACACTAAAATCATAGCATGTATTTATAAACATATTCCTTATTGATTTATCTTGTTAATTAGATAGGATAATTATCTAATTTTTTTGATACACCTACCCCATGCAGAGAGAGTTATGGTGGGCCATAGAAGATTAAGAGAGAGTTATGGTGGGGCCATAGAAGATTAATTTGTGTCCCCTCTTAATACAGTATTCTATGTCTCAGTAATATATAGTGTAATTGGCTATATATTTATTAAAAATAATTTAATAAATTTTTTAGTCAGGTGAGAAATACTTAAAAAAAAATATTCTGTTTATGAAACTAAACGTTAAAATATACAATAATAATTGTATCGTAAAACTAATTAAATAAATAAACTTACACAACAACGATACTTATAAAACTTTCAATCATATTTAAAGATTATGAATCAATTAAAAAGGAAATTACACATCAATAACATTTAATGGGAAATTACAATAGAATTATTCAACTTCCTTCAATTTATTCATATCGAAGCTCTCTAATAATTAAAGCTAATAGTAGGTACATTAGCCAAACTAATTGGGAATTAATTAATTCAAAAGGCTTATTATCATATTGGAATATTAGTTAGAAAGTCATGAATTACGTATTCGATATTTGTTAATGCATCTTCAAATAAAATTTCCTGTCGGACTGCTTTGTCCAGTCCCTTTTAATTAGTTTCCTTTTGACGTCAGCGATGTGGCCTTTGGTATCGAAAACACATGTTGAAACCTTTCTGAAATGATTCAAGTGATTGCAATTATGGTACAAAGATTTATTATGTTGGGGCCATAGAAGATTATGAGGGGACAATATCTAATCTTTTTTTATATGATCGAATTAAAGATGTTTCAGATAACTCGGAAACTTTATATTATTCTCGCGTGGAGTTATTAAATTAAACTAATATTCTTTTCTCTATTCCAACTGATAATGCAGCTATTAAAATCAAGTTATCAAAGTCAGTAAGAGATAGAAAAAGAAATTGTTATTGTCCCGTTAAGAGCAACATTGAGGTAAATTCAGCAGTGAAGATAAGGAACTTTTCCCACCATAATACTCTCCCCTGGGCTGAAAAAGCACTTCAGAACTACCCTTTTTCTAAAATCAAATGGTTAGATCTGGCTCTTGTTATTCATAAGTACAGTCAAAGCCATCCTCAGCTGTTCAAGGAGTTTTCACCCTGACTGTCATGAGCGCGACTGTCCTCTCATGTGTGTATTATTTGCTAAAAGAACAGTTTGAATAATCTCCTGCGGAGGAACAAAAGGATTCATTTTAAATATGTAAGCCACCATTGTTATTTATCCCCGACACGTAAAGCTCAACTTGTAAAGAAGCATATTAATTCACAGTTTATATATACGAGTGAATTGTATAGCTCTTATATCATTATATACAATAACTAACTTGGTTCTTGTTATTATAGCAGTGATGAAGAAACAGCGGGAGACAGTTAAAGATAATAGTGTGATGTGGGGTGTCCACAGGGATGTGAAGTATGTTCAACCTTGTTCCGTATGTACATTATTAAACACTATTTACATAAACTGAAATGGTGGTGAATGTATTTATAGAATGTGTTGGTTGATTAAATTACAACTAATTAGATCTATTACTCTTAACCAGGTAATTTCTGGTTAATTGATTGTGTACGCACGTTAGCAAATATTGCTCAGCTATCAACAGAGATCTATTGCTGTTCTACATCATCCCATTCTGATGGAAATGTTTGTCCATATGTACCGCTAGTGCCTTCGCTCTCCCATAGCTCAATATATCACAATTGGTCATACATCACATCTACAGAGCTTCTAAGAAACAACTCCCAATGATTCCAATAATGCTGACAGAGTGATTGCTATCCTGCATCTTACGCTTCCATGGTCTTCTTCCTATCAGGGAAGTAAATAGACAGTGTATTTTATTGTCCAATTCAGAGGATGAAATATCTAGGTTGCTTTTCCGTTTTGGGAGATTCGGAATATTTATTCAAAACAAAACCCCAAGCAAATGGAAAATATAAGTTTATTGCTCAAGTTTACAATACTATGTTCTACATGTTCTATTTTTGAAAAAAGCTTGTGCCTATACTGTCTTGTACAGCATTACTTATTTGCAAACGGAGAATAATAGAAGAATACACGGATGTAAAACCGAATTTAGAATTTGAAAGTAGGGATATCAAGAATTCACGTTTCGGAATCTAAAAATAGTTAGTAGATCCTGCTCGGTGTACCTGTATACCAGGTTATTCCATTCAAAATATGTCAGACTTAAATGAGCTTTAAGTTGAAGGTATTTATAGATCACTTTGATGAATAATGTCCTCTAAGGCTATTAAGACATATCACAGCAATGTACCTGCAATGTTGAATATAGGATTATAACCTAAAATCTAAACAGTATTTTTGTAAACTTAATTAAAGATTAAACCCGTCGAATTTTTAGATTAGATCAATTCGTAAACACAAAGATAAAGCATTGTTAAATGTTTTGAAAAAATTTGTAAATTAGGTTTCATTAGTTACAAGTCCTCTAATACTCAGTCTGTTCCTCTAATACTCAGTCTTTTCCTCTAATACTCAGTCTGTTCCTCTAATACTCAGTCTATTCCTCTAATACTCAGTCTGTTCCTCTAATACTCAGTCTGTTCCTCTAATACTCAGTCTGTTCCACTAATACTCAGTCTGTTCCTCTAATACTCAGTCTGTTCCTCTAATACTCAGTCTATTCCTCTAATACTCAGTCTGTTTCTCTAATACTCAGTCTGTTCCTCTAATACTCAGTCTGTTCCTCTAATACTCAGTCTGTTCCTCTAATACTCAGTCTATTCCTCTAATACTCAGTCTGTTCCTCTAATACTCAGTCTGTTCCTCTAATACTCAGTCTGTTCCTCTAATACTCAGTCTGTTCCTCTAATACTCAGTCTGTTCCTCTAATACTCAGTCTGTTCCTCTAATACTCAGTCTGTTCCTCTAATACTCAGTCTATTCCTCTAATACTCAGTCTATTCCTCTAATACTCAGTCTGTTCCTCTAATACTCCTCCAAAAGGCAGATGTCGGACTAAGATCTAACTCAGAGATAAGTAGAGCTAATCTTCCCCTCTTCAAAATGCTCCTCGAGATGTGGTTTGATTGAAACATGCTCTCTCTCTCTCTCTCTGAGATTAGAAGTACGGATTTAATTCAAGAAAAGAAAGACAGAAACATGCGTACATGTTGAAGTCAATTTAATATTCATGTCGTTGCTTTTAGAAAGCATGTTAGTGAAATTAGACATAGTCAAGAGAAAGGTTGTTTGTATTTTTTATGGATTTTTACCATTTTTTTTTTAAATTGCAAATTAATAACCAAGAGAGGAAATTTGATGGAATGAAGATTTTTTATATTATATCTGCATTTAATTTTTTAAATTAATTAATTTTTTACTTATTTTTTTATAAAAAATTTCTAATACATTTGATTTATTTTATTATTTCAAAATTCAATACAATTATAGCTTCCTGATTACAATTATATATAATTACCAAATTTCTTTCTTTTTGCTTATAACACTAAATAATTTTTCACGAGCAACATGTCTAACAAATAACTAAAATTAAATTAATTAAAATAATTAATAAAGCTTTCGTTTTCCCACCCCCGAAAATGAGGGATACCATTGGATACTTCCCCGTCTCGAGAGATACCGTATCCAATAAGGCTGTGCATCACGTAGTGGATAACATACGGTACTGTTAACGTTACTGTACATCTTCTTAATTGTTAATAACTTGACATTAAACAATTCCGAGCACGTACATATATGCACATTATGAGAATATATCCACAGTACGCACCCAGGGAAAGTTATGGTGGGGCCATAGAAGATTTAGAGAGAGTTATGGTGGGGCCATAGAAGATTGAGAGAGAGTTATGGTGGGACCATAGAAAATTGAGAGAGAGTTATGGTGGGGCCATAGAAGATTGAGAGAGAGTTATGGTGGGACCATAGAAAATTGAGAGAGAGTTATGGTGGGGCAAAAGTAGATTGAGGGAAAGTTATGGTGGGCCATAGAAGATTGAGAGAGAATTATGGTGGGGCCATAGAAGATTGAGAGAGAGTTATGGTGGGGCAATAGAAGATTGAGAGAGAGTTATGGTGGGTGCAATGAAAATTATGCCTTTATTGGGTTTTACAATTGATATCTATATCTAACAATTATCTATTAATATATCATTTGATATCGATATGCAGTGCGTATGCTCTTTGCAGAAAATAGCAAATATGCAAATTAAAAACGGTATAGAATATCACTATTTTTCCATGCTTCAGTTTTACTTCTTAAATAGTTTGTCATTAAAATAGTGTTACAAGTTTTAACCTTTAAAGGAAAAAGTGAATTTTGTTATTCATTAATTAATAGTTATTCAAATTAATTCACACCGTGCAAAACTGTGTCCTGAAGCTATATAACTAATTATTATAATTACCAGGAAATTCGTATCAGACACTACCGTCAGGAATGTCCGACGAAAGACGATAGACTGAAAGTGTTTTAAATTAATGATATATTACTATTGAATATCTTCTAGTCATTAATCATCGTTAGATAATCTTTCAATCATCGATTATAATCACACTAACGAAAACCAACCATTATGATTTCCAACTGGTAAGATGCAAGTACAGTCAGACAAATAGCTTTTACTTAAAATGTGTCATTTCCCTCTAATTCGATTTCGGTGCAAAGTAACTCAATTTAATGTTGTTATGTAACTTTAATTTATAAATTGCATTATCCTTTCCATTGCAGCAATTAGAGGGCACTGTACTGTACTATATGTGCTATAAGTAGCTCAATTAATTAAATAAGTAGAAAATATATAAGCTAGAAACTCAAACCGCACAGACAGACTCTATCGACTTATCTACTTTTGCAGAGAAAATCTAATTATCGGAAAACTTTAGCAGAAACTCTTTCCCGCTCTATCTCCGATATCTAAACACTTACTGTGATATAGAAGGTTCGGAATTATATATCATATGTATGTAGTAAAGAACTCCTCTATAGTGAAATACTGTAAAGTGTATCTAAACACTTACTATGATATAGAAGGTTTGGAATTATATATTATCATATTATTATAATTTGGCAGCAGTTTATTTATGTAGCAGCATTCATTAAAGGATAGGTGGCCTTTTATATCTTCTAGTTTTATTGCAAGTTGTCTATTGTTCTGAATTGGTTGTTTAGTTTCATTAGGACTTATTTTTAAGATGATTTTTGACAGCCAGGAAATGACAATTCCATTTTTGACTTTCTTTATTTTATTGCAATATTTCGCTAGTAATCACCTAGCATCCTAAGGCCTTTTTTCGTGACCTGTAGGTTACAAAATAAACTAAATTAACGTTTATTAATAAATCAATTAGAGTCTTCCTTCAAATGACCATCAGTTTCTAAAACTGATGGTCATTTATTGCAGACTAAAGAAAATTTGTTCACTATAGAGGCTATTTCCTTACTCATGACACTACATTCACTATACACCGTATTAGGCCCCAGTCAGAAAATTTGTTTGTTATAGTAGATTATGATCAATAATAAAATGATCATCTATCTACGATAATAAATGATTCGACAAAAATACAGTCGTACTTTATCAAAAAATTAAAAACACTTTTAGTCTATCGTCTTTCGTCGGACATTAAAGACGATTATGTCTTTATTATGATATTTTACGATAAAATACCATCACTATTTACCGTAATGGACAATAACAGACAAACTGCCGATTGTAAATTTACCGACTATAGAGGCTTCTGAACATTTAACTTTTCTCTTTGGTTTTCGTCCATGTATCTTCATTTCAGTACGAAAACAAGGTTTAGAATTGGAATCAGTTTCAGGGGATTGAGAAACCAAATGAAAATAATCTTTAACTCTTTAAATCCAACCTAATGGAAAATAAAATAGAAAATAACTAAAGTAGTAAAAAAAACTGTATTTCGGTAAATAAGAAAATACCTTCAATCGATAAAATTTTAATAAATGTCATATTTATATATTGTGATAAAGAGATAAATTAATAGAGAAAGAGTTATGGTGGGGCCATGGAGGATTAAGAAAGAGTTATGGTGGGGCCATAGAAGATTAAGAGAGGTCTACATTTTTTCTTCATTTTGACATTTTCGTGACCTTGACCTTTGACCCGATGGTTCCCAAAATATAACCAAATGGTGGTTGGACAATGATGGTAAATCATCCTACGATATTTGTGACAATTGATGATTATTATATATTCTTTTATACGACCGAAAATGTAAAAACAACCGTTAACTTGGTACCTACCTATTTAAAATGATATATATCTATTTACATGCATTTCTCTTGCTATAACTTCACCAGTTCATTTGCCATTATCATTATTTAACCGCCCCTTGTCTGACTCTTTCTAACTGCTCACAGTTGTTAGTGCCTATGTTGGTGAGAGGGTAGGCCTAGGTTTTAATTACTATGTAGATGAGTACTGCAATTGCAACTTAGTGACGTCATAGGCCTACAGGCGAGATGATTATTATGAGCCTAATTGTGAAGAATATTTCCTAGGGGATATTGTAATGTTAGCTTTCTTAGTTAAATACTAACTTTCCTTCTAAAATTTTTAATAAATGGGTATTTAACCTAACCGTATTGCTTATATAATGAAAAAAACAGTCTCTTTGATTCTCTGAAAAGATTGGATAGAAGGAATTAAAAGTTATGCAAAAAGCGATAGGAAATAAATATGAAATGTGGAGGTACCTGGCAATGTTTGCCATTAGGTTGCCAGAAATCTCTTCTTAGTGGAAGAGTTGCCATAACGCTCTAATAAATTAATTCAAATTATTTTATATTCGGTATATACAGTAGAATTCCTCTATAGTGAATGTAGTGTCCTGGGTGTGGAAGAGGCCTCTATAGTGAACAAATTCTACATTCACTATACAGGGTTTCATTATAGAAGAGTTATACTTTATAATAAAAGAAAAGAAAATCAACGAAAGAAACATCGATATTAGATATTTTCAATATCTAACCTACAACATATAATTCTCAATAAAGACATTTTCTTTTATCTCCCAGTTGCCGATAGCAATGAAAAATAAAATTACTTTATTCATTATTATGACAAAAAGCTATTGATTTTATTGGAGACATTTGGCAACGAGTGAAGAAAAGGACTCTTATTGGTTGTCGCACTTAAATTAATTATTTGATCACAGTTTAGTAAATAGCAAATAAAATACTTTGTTCAAGAGGTTTTACAAAAAAAGTTAAACAATGAATGTATTATCATATATGTACCATAGATTCTTATAGCATATTTTACAGATAGCATATATGACAGATAGCGCGTTTTAAACGCTCTTTATACGACCTTAAAACCTCCCTACCGTTTAAATTGTTTTGGGGTGGTTCTAGCAAACTCTTCGTTCATGACCCATTACGCCAAGTCGTTAGACGGAGAAATCATTACCGAATTTATCGGCAGTTACGGCGTGAATCAGAAGTGCTACGGCGTACATAAACTTCGCGCTGATCGCTACTAAAAAGTACTTTCTCAGATTGATGGTAATATCCTTCTAATGGAACTGCAGTTCATGGTGTTAATTTCATAGAAGTCAACCAGCGATGTCGCTGTATTATTACAGAAACTCTTACTATTAGTTTAATATTTATTGTAGAACTGTATCATAGATACAGAAAGAAAATATATAGAGCAGTATCACTGATACAGAAACAAAGTATCTAATAATAGTAGAGCTATATCTCAGATACATAAGAAAGTAACTATTGTAGAGTCGTATCACAGATACAGAAAGGATAAAGAAATGAAGAATTTTTTTCGATTGAACCAAAATGTCTTTTTTGAATTGAAAATCAAATTATATTGAAATCATATACTATAATGCATCTTTAACGAAAATGATTGATACACTTCTACCAATATTCAAGATATTGTTGCTTCTTTGTAATTCACTAATATGCACCTATTTTGTTCAATAAGAACAAAAATCAATCAAAAGCTGAAGTATATTATTTCATTTTCATTTCAGTCTTCAGAAAATACGAATTATTTCGACATATATTTAAATAAAATCACGTGTTTATTCAGTACACATCAATATCTAACTAAAGGGGGAGTACCTATTCCAATTTACAAGTCTGCCAATGATGTTTCCTCGATATGTTCGTCGATTGATATTTTCGAAACTAATCACTAATATTGGTTTCCGTACATTTCCTCATTTTAGAAATCTTCCTGAAACCAAAGAAGTGACAGCTTTCGAATATTAAAAAGAAGCGATTCGAATTCATTTTGACAGTACCAACTAAACTCTCCAAACCTGAACATTGGGAAATAATAGCATAAATATAAAGTATTGAATTCCAAAATTAATTTTAGCGTGTAAAAAAAAGAATATGAATTGTACTTGTTTTATGACATATAAAAATGTATATAGTTTACAAATTATGTTACGAATTATTGTCGAACAATACCACATTTAATTTTAGACATATAAAAATAACTCGTCATTTTGTTGGTATCCATGATACCTGCAGGTATAATGGATACCAACATACTAACGAGTTTTAAATGTATATTTTTTTATATGACCGAAGATGTGGAAATGACCGATAGTTCGTAAGTTACCCCACTGCTTATCATAATCAGATCAGTGTATATGTTTTTCATCATTTTTTTACGTTTAAACTGCCGGTAATAAAGACTCTCCCTCCCTTTCTTTTAGTACCTATATATCCTTTTTAGATGATTCCACTGTATTCAAATTTGGGTGGAATTTTATTGCTAATTCATAATATTATGGTAGATAATATCATAAAATAATATTGGAATACATCATAACCCAAGCAACCATGACACATTGTGCCAACATGGGCACTAGAATGGGCAAGAGATGGCAGACTGAAAGGTAGCCTAGAAATTACATGGGGATAATGTGGTTTTCCATTCTCATGGAATGTTACCTTGGGAGAAGGTTGGTTCAATGTTCCAAATCCATCCCATTGAATTGTCATATGGGCCCAACCTGATTACTGTATAGCCTATCAACATTATATGGTGGAAGCTTTATTAACATATTGGAAAGACCATTTCTTGAAATAGGAAGGACTCAATCAATTGCAATTTATAAAATGTCTTCAAATTTATATTAAATTATTAATCGTTCAGCAAAACTATTTTTTTAATACTAAGTTTAAGTGACTAGACGAAGATGATCACAGGAACGATAAAGAGTTAAAGTTTTAGTTTCAAGGTTCAAAATTTATTGTTTTTAAAGAACACAATTTTAATATAAAATATAGGTAAATAAGCTATATGAATGTGTAAAATGATGACGAAGGGTGAGTGGCACTGAGTGATTTTATAGCGTGGTTGCCAGATGCTAGTTTCTATGAAGCTTGTCTATTTTTTAATTAGCTACTGTTAGCTAATTGTGACAAACTTAATACATTTTCAAAATATTTGTATGATAAATTACGAATAGAGGATAATATGCAATCCTAAACTGAACAAGTGAACATATTTGTTTTCGGTATGAGCCTGGTTTGTATTTTCGGTTATACATACCATAGTGAAATTTTAAAATTCAGGTAGTTTGTCAGTGCTTTTCGTTGGAGGAGGTATTAGTGTTTTTTTAATTCCCTGCATAAGGAAATTCTTCAAAACTGCACTCTGCGGCCTATTCTAAAGTTTAAAATGGTGAGTTAAAGTTTCTAAAATAAACTTATAGTTATTTCAAAGTTATTTTTTATAGTGTATTCGATATAGTTATTGCCTGCTTCTATAGATGCAGTACCTAATTAGGTACCGAGCTGAATAATATTCTATTTAGCCAACGGCTAAATTTATGTACCTAGGGTAATTTTCGAGTTATCGACTTATCTTACGGTGTCACATTTTCCCGATCTTTATAGAAATAAAGTACTATAGCTACCTGAAATTAAATGATAATAATTTTTCAAACTTGATCGAAAACGTGATAACGTCCGATAACTCGGAACTTACCATGAAATATTAATTTAAATTTATTTTTAAAAATTATAATTTAAATGCGATTCGATTTCTGAAAGTATATAACCACTATCTAGGTATGTGGGCACCTATTATTTAATTTAAAAATAGTTACAGAGATAACCTGTGAGTTACAACAAATTTGGATACACGTACTTTTGTTCATTTCTGATAACTACGAAATTTGCTTGCATATATAGTAAATATTTAAATATAGGTAATTACTGTAACTGAAATAAACAAAGCTACGGAACTCTGCAAGTGATATTGAGAATTGATTAAGTAATTAATATTTTCTTTTTCAGGGTAGAAGAAAAGCTTCAAATTTTGAGAGGTACAGACGAGGCAGTTACTGCAATAACGGAAGGAGAGATAGGCACAACAGAAAGTGGACGAACCCATAGCCAAGGGTGTAAATTATTAGACCTCTCACTGAATTATTGTATGGTTGTCTTTCTTAGCTATGCAATTCGACTGAGTTGATTTCCATAGATAATAAGTTTTGTTTTAATCTCAGAGTTATATTCAGCTTTTTATTATAGTCATGTTAGTTGTAATATCATATCTAACTATTCTATACTATATTATAATAACTCTGTATACTTATGATATAAAGCTAGATGTATTGTTTAATGTTACTGTTGAATCACCTTTTTAATGGATAGGTTTTTTTAAGTTCGTTCTACTCTTCTGTTGTACGATCTACGAATAAATAAATGAAAATCTAGAAGATGATTTTTATTTGTCTAAATCATTATGATATTCATTTTATTAATAACAATGCTCTATTATTAATCTATTCATGGCTTCAAAAGTAATTTATTAAACAGTATGATTTATTTATTGTGACCAGATGGGTCCAATATGGTAGTGCCATATTTAGCACATGGAAACCACCTATAGTACCAAAGTAATTTCAATATTGGTTGACAGTGCTTCTTCGACCTTGGCCCCATCATCCTCGGCACCATCTTATACCAAGATGGTTTCAACATTAGTAGCCCATGCTGTCACCATGTGGGCCCAGTTTGTAAATGACCACACAGTACCTATGTGGTAGTGTCATATGTCACATGGAAACCACCTAGTACCAAGTTGATTTCAATACAGCTTGCCAGTTCTTTTACGACCTTGGCCCCATCAACCTCGACATCTTCTTGGGTCAAGATGGTTTCAACATTAGTAGCCCATGCTGTCACCACGTTGGCCCATTTTGTAAATAACCACACAGTACCAATACGATTTGTCATCAGATTACGGGCTTGAATGGCACCTAGTGCCCACATTGGCCCCATTAACTGTGGTTGCTTGGGAAACCATTATAGAGCTTTTTTTCTCCTATATATAGATGATCATCTATGAAGAAGCATACAATAATATCTTCTACAAATTTTCCCTTCAAAATGATAGATTTTTTCATAAATTGAAATCGAAATTTTATAACTATTCATGATTAATGAACTATACTTTATGATATATATCTATAATTTAAAAAATAAAAATAAACCTACATTTTATAATATTTTGATAATATTCTTTTACGATCTTCAAATTTCCTAAGAAAGAGTATAAAACCCACCCAAGAGAATCCAATATGGCGGATTTCATCTAACTTCCAAGGAATAACTATATACTATGGATGAAGAAGAAGGAATTTCCCTAGAATATAAATGTCAAAGATCAATAACTTGCAGCATATCTCCTCGCCCATTCGATATTCTGATGATCCTTTAATGTGGAAAAAATCCTCAGGATTTCGAATTCGTCGCCGCATTCACAGTCTTTCATGTACTTACAGCGAATTGAAAACCTATCAGAGGAAGAGGGAAAAGACATATTGGAAAGAGATAGAAACTCAATTTATAACAATGAGATGGTATTGGTAAAGATAATAGTTATGTATACAGTATGACTCCTCTATAGTGGAATCCTCTATAGTGGACTCCTCTATAGTGGACTCCTCTATAGTGGATCTATAGTGGACTCCACTATAGTGGACTCCTCAATAGTGGAGTCCACTATAGTGGAGTCCTCTATAGTGAACTCCTCTATAGTGGATCTATAGTGGACTCCACTATAGTGGACTCCTCAATAGTGAACTCCTCTATAGTGAACTCCTCTATAGTGGACTCCTCTATAGTGGATTCCTCTATAGTGAACTCCTCTATAGTGGACTCCTCTATAGTGGATTCCTCTATAGTGAACTCCTCTATAGTGGACTCCTCAATAGTGAACTCCTCTATAGTGAACTCCTCTATAGTGGACTCCTCTATAGTGGATTCTTCTATAGTGAATTCCTTTATAGTGGATTCCTCTATAGTGAATTCCTTTATAGTGGATTCCTCTATAGTGAATTCCTTTATAGTGGACTCCTCTATAGTGGATTCTTCTATAGTGGACTCCTCTATAGTGGATTCTTCTATAGTGAATTCCTTTATAGTGGATTCCTCTATAGTGGATTCTTCTATAGTGGACTCCTCTATAGTGGATTCTTCTATAGTGAATTCCTTTATAGTGGATTCCTCTATTGTGGATTCCTCTATAGTGGACTCCTCTATAGTGGACTCCTCTATAGTGGATTCTTCTATAGTGGATTCCTCTATAGTGAATGTAGAGTCCTGAGTAAGAGAGCCATGAATGACTAACGGTTTTTTGAAAACCATTCGCCATTTTATGATAGATTGAGGGAAATTTGTTTACTGCACGAGGTAGTTCTCTTACTTTAGACTATACATTCACTATAGAGGAGTCAACTATTGAGGGGTTCTACTGTTTATGAAAATTGTACCGTAGGAATTTTGTCCGTTACGCATTTTGTCCGTTTGCATTTTGTCCGTATGAATTTTGTCCGTAAACATTTTGTCTGTGAACATTTTGTCCGTATGCATTTTGTCCGTACATATTTTGTCTGTGGTCATTTTGTCCATAGGCATTTTGTCCTAGTACCGAAAATACCAATACCAAGATCGAGGAAAAAATCTTGTGAGGTCATAAAAGATTAACTTGGGAAAGATTCTTGTTCTTCTATGGCCCCACCATACCATATCACTGGTCACATTAATTTCAACTTTAACCCACTTAGTTTAGACCCGTTTAACCAGGATACAGATGACCACACATCTCTAAATTGTTACACATCGGATGGAGCATCTAATATATTTTGACGCTGAATCATTTATAACAAACCATTTCAGTTTATTTGAACAGACTGAGACAATTTCTCAAGTCAAATCTTGAGTTGTAATTTATTCATGCGATCGTCTAAGGTAACTTTAATCCTCTTGAGAAATCAAAGCCTGTAAATGGAGACAGAGGGAGGCTTTGTGTCCACATGACAGTGAGTCAACCGTTAGCAATGCATCCAATGCACAGTAGAATGCATCTTTTAATGTTATTAGTAGCTAGGAAATCTAATACCTCTTCTAATTTTTTTAAACTAAAAAGTTTAATACATCTTCTAATAATTTTCTTAAACTAAAAAATCAATTACCTTCTTAACTTCAAAATCTAATGCCTCTTCTAATCTTCTTCTCAACTGTGAAATCTAATGCCTCTTCTAATCTTCTTCTTAACAGTGAAATCTAATATCTCTTCTAATCTTCTTCTTAACTGTGAAATCTAATGCCTCTTCTAATCTTCTTCTTAACGGTAAAATCTAATGCCTCTTCTAATCTTCTTCTTAACTGCAAAATCTAATGCCTCTTCTAATCTTCTTCTTAACGGTAAAATCTAATGCCTCTTCTAATCTTCTTCTTAACTGCAAAATCTAATGCCTCTTCTAATTTTCTTCTTAACTGTGAAATCTAATGCCTCTTCTAATCTTCTTAACGGTAAAATCTAATGCCTCTTCTAATCTTCTTCTTAACTGCAAAATCTAATGCCTCTTCTAATCTTCTTCTTAACTGCAAAATCTAATGCCTCTTCTAATCTTCTTCTTAACTGCAAAATCTAATGCCTCTTCTAATCTTCTTCTTAACTGCAAAATCTAATGCCTCTTCTAATTTTCTTCTTCTAACATTATTGCCTTTTTTCATCAAGCCACCGACGATTATGTGAAGAATCTTCTATGGTAAAAATTAATCTTCGTATTCATACATTTTAACCCATTTATTGTGTATATGAACATGATATGAGGAGTAAATTCAACTAAACATACCATTAAAGTTTCTATTAATTAGTCTATAAAAGTATCTTAGATGCTTAAAGGCAATTAGCGTTTAGGAAAGTCCATCTTCATCCTTTCCTTCCTTCCTCTCCTGAAAAATGGAGATCATTCAATAGGCTACAGTGCTATCTAAAAGAAAATGCTTAGTCAGCAGAAACCAAAGGCTTGAAATCAAGCTATGATTTCTCAGAGCAATGCTTGAGATACTTTGGAAGGTTTTAAAATACTTAAAGATTTAGAGGATGTCTGTGAATTGTGTCTAAATGATATACGAGTTTCATTTCGAAACTTTTATACTATCGAAATTTATTGTGAAAACGAGTATGTGGATATTAATTTTAGTTGAATTCTGATATAAAGATAGTTCTTTGACCTGAAATGACGTAACCCTAATTCCATGTAATTGATGTCATTTTGACGTCACAGTCGCTAGTAGAAGTAGGTATGGACACTGTATCACCTTCTGTGTACCATTGGTGTCATTTTGACGTCAGAGTCACTAGGAGAAGTAGGTATGGACACTGTATCACCTTCTGTGTACCATTGGTGTCATTTTGACATCACAGTCGCTAGTAGAAGTAGGTATGGACACTGTATCACCTTCTGTGTACCATTGGTGTCATTTTGACGTCAGAGTCACTAGTAGAAGTAGGTATGGACACTGTATCACCTTCTGTGTACCATTGGTGTCATTTTGACGTCAGAGTCGTTAGTAGAAGTAGGTATGGACACTGTATCACCTTCTGTGTACCATTGGTGTCATTTTGACGTCAGAGTCACTAGGAGAAGTAGGTATGGACACTGTATCACCTTCTGTGTACCATTGGTGTCATTTTGACGTCAGAGTCGCTAGTAGAAGTAGGTATGGACACTGTATCACCTTCTGTGTACCATTGGTGTCATTTTGACGTCAGAGTCACTAGTAGAAGTAGGTATGGACACTGTATCACCTTCTGTGTACCATTGGTGTCATTTTGACGTCAGAGTCGTTAGTAGAAGTAGGTATGGACACTGTATCACCTTCTGTGTACCATTGGTGTCATTTTGACGTCACAGTCGCTAGTAGAAATATAACCTTATCAGGCCAAACCGTATTCACCATATATTATTTATAAATGAAATAAATCTATAAACAGACATATGAAAAAATGTATGCTTATTCTTACTTATATTTTAGGTTCACGTTTTTTCAATAAGTTTGATTATTCAAAAAATTATTCTGAACCCACAAGAAAAATTATTCCTAAAAGAAGATTGTCGACTTTGGACATATAATGATGAAAAGATCATCTATCTACGACAATAAATGATTAGACCAAAATACAATAGTAATTTATCATAAATTTGAAACACATATTCTATCGTCTTTCATCGGACATCATTGTCTGAAATGTTGATATTTTACGATTAATGATCAATATTCAGCGTAGCGATTACAATCTTTGCGTCTGGGCACCAGGACACGACACTCTATTCTCCCAAGCGGTCTGGTTCTAATTTCTTTTGTTCCTTTGTCTCCCCTGACAATACTGCCTATGTTCTATATTATCTGATGAAAGCAAGTGACTTTTCACTCGCATATGCACTCCTCCATGTTAGACTAAGAGTACAAATGCATGCACTAGACTGGAAATGAGATGTTTTATCAATGAAATGTATGTAGGTGTGAAAATAGAGTTGTTGATTTTTATTAGAAACTGGTGATTTAGTTTTGTTTTGTTGGAGATAATAGCCATGCCATAGTTCGTGTTTTTGAAGATCTACAGTTTAAAACTACAGTATTGTTAGACATGGAATAGGTAATAACTTACATGATGCATAACATCTATCAAAATTTCTGTATAACATATTCCAATAACTCTAATATACCATTCATCAATATCACATTCCATTAACATAATTGTTTACTTCAATCAAGATCTACAACTTTTAAATACATCAATCCCTCTTTTCTGAACAGTCTGTGTTTTAATTTCACATTTAATTTCACACATTAAACGAATTCCGTAGAAGTAAAAGATCCTCTTCCATCCTTTTTAGCCAATACGAGATCCGTGAATAGAAAAGTTGAGCTTTCACTTCTGCAAATTGGCTGCCGCTATAACTTCAAGAAGAGCAATCCCTTAAAAATATCACAAAATAAGAAAGCATTACACACGAGTTGTTGTTTCACATTTAGAGTCGCAACTCATGTCACTTCAATCTTCATTCGCCAGAACTTCTTTTATCATTTATTGGAAAAATGTTTCGTCTAAAATGCTACATGGTATGTCTTCCAGAATGTATTCATGAATGTCTTTCTTTCGATATTCTAGCTTTTTTATCTCTAAGAAGTCAGTTTCTCAATCAGTCTGTTTATAGAATTGATTTGCTGTTTGCCTTTCTTTAGATGAATTCTGTGAAATTCCTAATTTTGTAGAGACACATTCCTTGAATTTGTGAACACGTAAATGTGATGATATCCTTCCTCGAATATTGATGGAAATAATCAACATCTTGTATGAATCTTTATCATCAGTACAATACTATTTTTCAAACTATTGAAATTAAGATATGTCGTAAATCAGAAACGATTATTGTCGGACAACCTCTGACGATAATGGATGATAATTTTTAAAAAATTTCAAACTCTACTCATTGTAAATATTTTATAATGGTTGATTCATGTAACAAATTTTCCAATGAAATATCATAATTATCATTTCTTGATAAAATATCTACAATGAATATTCAGCATTTATTAAAATCGGTTTATTAAATAGATGATTTCATGATTACAAATTTTTCAACTGTGTTTTTCCAAAATATAGAGATGAACGCTACCTATCTACGACAAACATTTCCGCCAAATTTATACCCAATATCTAAACCACATTTAAACCAAAATTTCAATTGCATAATCAAGCACATATTTCCACCACATTTCCACCACATTTCCACCACATTAATGCCACATGTGCAGTGTGGGATAACTTCATTCAGGTGGAATATTAGCAATTTAACTTCAATTTAGCGAACCACAAGTATGCTCAACATTAGGCCGCTTCATGTTATATGTATTATTGTTTTATAATTAGCAGGGAAGCTAATTAGATTTTGGTACAGCACTGAAATATGGACTATCGGTTTGTATCTAGGTTGAAATACGATTATGGGTTTGTACCTACTACCTAGGTATAGAAATACGATTACAGGTTTGTAAATAGGTAGGAAATACGGTTATTGGTTTGTACCTAGGTAGGAATACGGTTATTGGTTTGTACCTAGGTAGAAATACGGTTATTGGTTTGTACCTAGGTAGGAATACGGTTATTGGTTTGTACCTAGGTAGGAATATTGTTATTGGTTTGTACCTAGGTAGGAATACGGTTATTGGTTTGTACCTAGGTAGGAATACGGTTATTGGTTTGTACCTAGGTAGGAATACGGTTATTGGTTTGTACCTAGGTAGGAATACGGTTATTGGTTTACCTAGGTAGGAATACGGTTATTGGTTTGTACCTAGGTAGAAATACGGTTATTGGTTTGTACCTAGGTAGGAATACGGTTATTGGTTTGTACCTAGGTAGGAATACGATTATAGGTTTGTACCTAGGTAGGAATACGGTTATTGGTTTGTAACAAGATAGGAAGGAATACGGTTATTGGTTTGTACCTAGGTAGGAATACGGTTATTGGTTTGTACCTAGGTAGGAATACGGTTATTGGTTTACCTAGGTAGGAATACGGTTATTGGTTTGTACCTAGGTAGGAATACGGTTATTGGTTTGTACCTAGGTAGGAATACGGTTATTGGTTTGTACCTAGGTAGTAATACGGTTATTGGTTTGAACCTAGGTAGGAATACGGTTATTGGTTTGTACCTAGGTAGGAATACGGTTATTGGTTTGTACCTAGGTAGGAATACGGTTATTGGTGTGTACCTAGGTTACGGTTATTGGTTTGTACCTAGGTAGGAATACGGTTATTGGTTTGTACCTAGGTAGGAATACGGTTATTGGTTTGTACCTAGGTAGGAATACGGCTATAGGTGTCAACCTAGGTAGGAATGAAGTCATAGCTTGTCTTTTTGACGCATGGATAAGATTATTGATAGCATTTGGAATTAGTTTGATAAAAATGGGGATAGAGTATAACTCATGTACCTTATTTACCTAATTGGCATTACAGAAGCTGTATTAGATAGATAAGAGCAAAGAGTTACCCCCTCTTTAATCCTATTATCTACTTCGTTCAGGCAAATGCTACTAATTAATTAGTTATTCCATAAGGACCGCATTCAAGCTGCGGAAACGTTGTTTATTGTTATTATCGTATTAACGTTTATATGTATGTTAACAAACATATTATATTTCGATAAATGCTTCAACAACTAAACTCTATACGATAAACTAATTATCGAATTGACATTTGAACGTGTATGTACTTCTTTGAACGTGTCTGAATATGTTTAACGTGTATTTACCGTGTTATAACATGTTTTAACGTATCTGAAGGTGTTGTAACGTGTATTTACTGTGTTATAACATGTTTTAACGTATCTGAAGGTGTTGTAACGTGTATTTACCGTGTTATAACATGTTTTAACGTGTCTGAAGGTGTTGTAACGTGTATTTATCGTGTTATAACATGTTTTAACGTGTCTGAAGGTGTTGTAACGTGTATTTACCGTGTTATAACATGTTTTAACGTGTCTGAAGGTGTTGTAACGTGTATTTAACGTATTGTAACATGTTTTAACGTGACTGAAGGTGTTTAACGTGTATTTACCGTGTTATAACACGTTTTAACGTGTCTTAAGGTGTTTTAACGTGTCTGAAGGTGTTTTAACGTGCCTGAAGGTGTTTTAACGTGTATTTACCGTGTCATAACATGTTTCAACGTATCTGAAGGTGTTTTAACGTGTATTTACCGTGTTATAGCATGTTTTAACGTGTCTGAAGGTGTTTTAACGTGTATTTAACGTATTATAACATGTTATAACGTGTCTGAAGGTGTTATTACGTGTCTGAAGGTGTTTTAACGTGTACTTTTCGTGTTATCTCACTTATTTACGTTTCTGAAGGTGTTTTAACGTGTTTCAACGTGAGAAAACGTGTTTAACGTGTCTGTAGGTGTTTTAACGTGTTTTAAGGATACAGTGTACCTTATATTTTAATTTGTCAAAAATGATCTTGTTTCGAAATGCAGTTGAATGGTAAGTAAGAAAGAAAAAGATTATAATTAAAATGCAATTTCGAATCAGAATGACAAGATAAAATAATAATATCTACCTGGTTATACTTTTTATAATACAACAGGTCAGATTGACTATGAAATAGGACAGTTATAATAGATACGGTCATAGTGACTATGAAAATATGACAGCTTAATGAAAATGATATAGACTGTTACAGTCTCTTGACGGCGACACTGACTGACTGACTGTTGCTGCGATAAAATCATCGCAATCGTCACTGTGATGTCAGTTACGTAGAAGTAGACTTACACGATTTTTTTGCGTGAATGGGTAAAACTTAAAATGATTTAGGATACATAAATATTAAAAAACAAATAAAATAGTGATTTTTATTGATCAATATGTTAATATATATAATTTTTTCACATTTTCGATCAAATATTTTATTTTATTTTGTATCCATGATACCTATAGGTATCATGGATACATGATACCTTTATGTATCATTGATACAAATGAAAAAAAGAAAGATATCATCGATACCAATTAAAATAAAAGTTAAATAGCTGTATGTTTTATTTTCACATCATCGAAAATGTAGAACCGTTCGATAACTCAGAACCTACCCCATTTATGTCTTTTTCCTCATTACTGCTATACACAAATTGCTGAATCTGTTCCACATGAGCACTTTAGAATCTCTCCAGTATTTCCTTCCTTGAACAGCTCATCAATTTTATAGTTTGAGCGACAAGCTTTTTACGGAGTAATGAATAAATTACACTTTCACTGTCCACTATATCATGCCAGAGCTGTTATAGAGAATTAGATGATAGCGCTGCCTTTATTAGGTGTCCTGAACCTAAGAGATGAGGTGGTTGGTACTGTTTTAAAGAGGTTAATTGGTACTATATAGTTGTATATTAACACATAGTAAATAAATAGAGAAGTATGCTAAGTCTCGAATTCATTGACGGTGAACTTGATCAATTCTTCAGAAACGATGTAAACAAATGACGTCACACAGAGTACTCTCAAATATTATAGGTATTATTAGGTGAATGTTATAAGTGAATAGAGTGTAAAACGTGATAAAAACAATTTTATGTTAGTTAATTTCCATGAAAATGCACATTTAACTGAATAATAACACATTTTATATTTAAAAAAACGAATGGAAAATATTCTGTCTGACGTCACTCATAATATTTTCGGATGTTCCAATATTGTACTTGGTATACTTCTCGATTTATTTACTATGTATTAAAATAATAGGTAGTGTTAAAACTAGAATGGGCACTCGGTAGAGCACATACCTTCGCCACCGCTTATAAATATCCAATAATACTTGAGTTATAATAAATGACCTTGACCTTAACCTTTGACCCGCTCACGCCTAAAATCTGATAAACTGGTGACTGGATAATGACCAATCGTTCCATCAAATTACCGGCAATTTGGTTCGATACTTTTTGAGTTATTGATTACAAATGGCCTTGACCTTGATCTTTGACCGGATCGTTCCCAAAATGAAATCAAATTGTTCCTTAATATTGACCAATCGTTCTACAAAATTTCAGGCGATTTGGTTTGATTCTTTTTGAGTTATGCGAATAACAAGATGATAAATAAATAAATAATGCCGATGAAAGCATAATCTTCCGCAATTTTTGTGAAGGTAATGCTAGAAAGGCTATTAAAGTTAATAAATTAAATAGATTTAAAACCTTATGGAAAATAAAATAGGAATTTTTTCCAGTAAAACAAAAAAATATAAATTTCGAAAAATCTTCACAATCGTCAATGTAACGAAAAACATATTAATTATTCCGATACTTTTACTGCAACTGATCTGCCAGATAGATTACTCCAATCTAAACTATCAATTTAAATAATTTAGATTAAATAGGATAATTTAGACTCATTCTCCCAAACTAATTTAACTTAGTTTATTCGGCGCACAACTTTCAACATAAAATGAAGAACTTTTCGAATCTTTTTAAGTGAAGGACGAGACGAATCCACTACAAAATATTTAGTCATTTCGACAAACTCTTTCTGGAGTATTTTGTCCCAATTGCTTTTCGACATTTAGTTTGAAAATTAAAAAAAGAACAATTTACAACATCCATGAAAGTTTATACCTTCGGTGGAGAATTTTGTATATGTTCATTTGTGCAAATTATTGCCTATTCATTAATTGAATAGGTTCTGATGTATCGAATTGTGCCACATTTTTATTCATTTAAGAAAAAGTATATCATAATTTATTTATTTATTCCAATTGGTATCCATGATACCTGCGTGCTGACAGTATCAAGGATACCAATTAAAATAACTGGTCAAATAATAATTTTTTATCTTAAATGATCGATAATTCGAAACTTAAAATTTCCGTGAAATTTTACTGCAGAAATTTATGCAACTATTGCTCATTCCTCTAGGATTTTTTTTTAACATATATACTTTTCTTTATTGACATTTGTTAACTAAGGACTGGTCATGATACAGTTTCATGCTTGATTAAAGAAAAAAATGTCAAGCAGCGTGATTAAGTAGGGAACTATCATACGATGTATCACAATAATTTATACAAACTTTTCTAATTTAGATCTCCGTCCACACCGTAAATTTTGTAATGTACGAATTTTGTATATTTTTGTAGGAGACACATTGATAAAATGTTGACTTTTATAATTCGTTCACCATTCTACTCTATTCAAACATATAAATAATATATCATTATCATTTTTTGAATTATGGAACAGAAACCATGTTCAATAACACAGTCGAAAATATCAAAGTCAAGATTCTCCGTTACTCTGAATTAGGAGGTTCAACCCATGGTAGAAATTATTGGCCCATTCTATAGAGTTATTCAAGCGATTGCATGAGACAGGGAAAATGCATTAGGTAACATCCGTAGACTTTCACAGTCCTAACTTTTCTGGCGTTAATAAGCCGAATAAAAATGGGGATTGGCTAAAATATCATCAGATTTGAATGAAATTTGTTGATAATGGTTCGGTAATTGGAGGTAGATATATATTATACTGCAATAAGATACACCAAAGATATTATACTACAATAAGATACACCAAAGATATTATACTACAATAAGATACACCAAAGATATTATACTACAATAAGATACACCAAAGATATTATACTACAATAAGATACACCAAAGATATTATACTACAATAAGATACACCAAAGATATTATACTACAATAAGATACACCAAAGATATTATACTACAATAAGATACACCAAAGATATTATACTACAATAAGATACACCAAAGATATTATACTACAATAAGATACACCAAAGATATTATACTACAATAAGATACACCAAAGATATTATACTACAATAAGATACACCAAAGATATTATACTACAATAAGATACACCAAAGATATTATACTACAATAAGATACACCAAAGATATTATACTACAATAAGATACACCAAAGATATTATACTACAATAAGATACACCAAAGATATTATACTACAATAAGATACACCAAAGATATTATACTACAATAAGATACACCAAAGATATTATACTGCAATAAGATACACCAAAGATATTATACTACAATAAGATACACCAAAGATATTATACTACAATAAGATACACCAAAGATATTATACTACAATAAGATACACCAAAGATATTATACTACAATAAGATACACCAAAGATATTATACTACAATTAGATACACCAAAGATATTATACTACAATAAGATACACCAAAGATATTATACTACAATAAGATACACCAAAGATATTATACTACAATAAGATACACCAAAGATATTATACTACAATAAGATACACCAAAGATATTATACTACAATAAGATACACCAAAGATATTATACTACAATAAGATACACCAAAGATATTATACTACAATAAGATACACCAAAGATATTATACTACAATAAGATACACCAAAGATATTATACTACAATAAGATACACCAAAGATATTATACTACAATTAGATACACCAAAGATATTATACTACAATAAGATACACCAAAGATATTATACTACAATAAGATACACCAAAGATATTATACTACAATAAGATACACCAAAGATATTATACTACAATAAGATACACCAAAGATATTATACTACAATAAGATACACCAAAGATATTATACTACAATAAGATACACCAAAGATATTATACTACAATAAGATACACCAAAGATATTATACTACAATAAGATACACCAAAGATATTATACTACAATAAGATACACCAAAGATATTATACTACAATTAGATACACCAAAGATATTATACTACAATAAGATACACCAAAGATATTATACTACAATAAGATACACCAAAGATATTATACTACAATTAGATACACCAAAGATATTATACTACAATAAGATACACCAAAGATATTATACTACAATAAGATACACCAAAGATATTATACTACAATAAGATACACCAAAGATATTATACTACAATAAGATACACCAAAGATATTATACTACAATAAGATACACCAAAGATATTATACTACAATTAGATACACCAAAGATATCTTACCCCCATTAATTGAATTAAATTAGAGTCAGTCTGAAGTAAAATTATCATAAAGATCTCAAATTTTTGCTCTTATAGTACTTAAATTCAATGTTATATTAAATCATACTTGGACCATAGAAGATTTACTGGTTCTCCCCTACTTAATCTTCTATTCTATGGCCCCACCACAACTCTCTCTTAATCTTCTATGGCCCCACCATTTAACTCTCTCCTAATCTTATATGGCCCCACTATAAATCCCTCTTTCTATATATCAATCTTCTATGGCCCCACCATAACTCTCCTAATCTTCTATGGCCCCACCACAACTCCCTCTTAATCTTCTATGGCCCTATCATAACTCCCTCTTAATCTTCTATGGCACCACCACATCTCTCCTAATCTTCCATGGCCCCACCATAACTCCCTCTTAATCTTCTATGGCCCCACCATACCTTTACCTCTTAATGTTCTATGGCCCCACCATACCTTTACCTCTTAATCTTCTATGGCCCCACCATACCTTACCTCTTAATCTTCTATGGCCCCACCATACCTTACCTCATGGTAATTCTACCGGTACGTTTCTCTACGATTTCATATTATTTTCGACACTGAACTCAAAATGTCCAAATTCACTTTAGAGACAAATAAACAAGTTGTCGAAACATGTGACGGCTTGCAGAGTTAACTTGTTCAATACATGTTCTGGACATGTTCATAAAGTTCTAAACGTATGCAGAGTGAGTGTTAGGTTGTTGTAGAACATGCTGGCGGGCTCTTCGTTAGAGGAAGGTAGGGCAAAGATTATGAGGTCAATGAAATTATTAATATAAAATAAAATCTTATAGAAATATAAAGTAATATATTTATTAACAAAGTAATGATCTTAAAATATTAGGTTTTACATGGGTATGAGATACTTAAGTGCATCAATTATAATTCTGATGTACTTATTTGTTTCAAGAGCTTGAAAGTATTTAAGTGCGATGCACTTTAGTGTCTCTGCATTTCAGTGCAATGCACTTTAGTGTCTCTGCATTTCAGTGCAATGCACTTCAGTCTGCACCGACTCTATGACACTGAGAAAAATGTAAAACTCTAACTGATGCACCCAGGTGTTTCGAGTTCACCCTATGGCTTTGTCTCTAAAGCGAGACCTAAAGTGCATCAAAGCTTTAAAGTGCATCAGTTCGATGCACTTTAGTGTGTCAGTTATAAGCCTGTTAAACAATGAGACAATTATTCTCATCATTTTAGCAAAGGATAATTTGAGACAATAAAGTGCATCGAACTGATGCACTTTGAAGCTCTCGACACCTAAGTGCATCCAAACTACAGATTGATGCACTAAAGTGTCTCGCTTTAGAGACAAAGCCACAGGGTGAACTCAAAACACCTGGGTGCATCAGAATGTCGAAGACCTAAATGTGCATCACACTTAAACACTCTCTAGCTGTCGAGATATTTTAGTTTCAACATCGATTTATCGGACAGTTTCACATTCTCGACCACATGAGAAAATCATATTTAGCTGATATTCATATATTAGCTTTTATTTTAATCTTGGAACATTAATTTAAAAAATAGGGAAGATTGCGTGAAAATCGATAAAATTGTCAAGTATAGGAGGGTCCATAAAAAATACATTTTGTTCTCCCATAACTTCCCCAGAGAAGATTATTGAGGTGTCCCCTCCTTAATCTCCGAAGGCCCCACCATACCGATGCACCTTACCTCAATACTACTAAGCATCTCTCTCTCTCTCTCTCTCTGTGTAAGCGTTCACGTCATTCATTTCAGAGTAATTTGAAACACTCCTAATCGCACTTCATTAAACTTAAGTGGTTTAATTAACGTCACACTAACCAGCAATTCAACCAATAGAACCCTACTATATCCTCATGTAACCAAATATTCTTTGGTATAAGCAATGGATAATTGAAGAACTCATGCGGTGTACCCTTTTGATGTAACTAATGTTAACTGAAGAAGAGAACGAGTTCACCACCTCATTTTATATTCAATTTACATATTAATACGTAATGACTGTAAATAGATATTGTATGAATGTTCTTCACCGTAAGAGTTCATCCCTAGTGGAATATTATTTGTATTGACTGTAAATAGATATTGTATGAATGTTCTTCACCGTAAGAGTTCATCCCTAGTGGAATATTATTTGTAATGACTGTAAATAGATGTTGTATGAATGTTCTTCACCGTAAGAGTTCATCCCTAGTGGAATATTATTTGTATTGACTGTAAATAGATATTGTATGAATGTTCTTCACAGTAAGAGTTCATCCTTAGTGGAATATTATTTGTATTGACTGTAAATAGATATTGATGAATGTTCTTCACCGTAAGAGTTCATCCCTAGTGGAATATTATTTGTAATGACTGTAAATAGATGTTGTATGAATGTTCTTCACCGTAAGAGTTCATTCCTAGTGGAATATTATTTGTATTGACTGTAAATAGATATTGTATGAATGTTCTTCACAGTAAGAGTTCATCCTTAGTGGAATATTATTTGTATTGACTGTAAATAGATATTGATGAATGTTCTTCACCGTAAGAGTTCATCCCTAGTGGAATATTATTTGTATTGACTGTAAATAGATATTGTATGAATTTTCTTCACCGTAAGAGTTCATTCCTAGTGGAATATTATTTGTATTGACTGTAAATAGATATTGTATGAATTTTCTTCACCGTAAGAGTTCATCCCTAGTGGAATATTATTTGTATTGACTGTAAATAGATATTGCATGAATGTTCTTCACCGTAAGAGTTCATCCCTAGTGGAATATTATTTGTATTGACTGTAAATAGATATTGTATGAATGTTCTTCACCGTAAGAGTTCATCCCTAGTGGAATATTATTTGTATTGACTGTAAATAGATATTGTATGAATGTTCTTCACAGTAAGAGTTCATCCTTAGTGGAATATTATTTATATTGACTGTAAATAGATATTGTATGAATGTTCTTCACCGTAAGAGTTCATCCCTAGTGGAATATTATTTGTATCTCATTGCAGAGACTAATCAGTTTTGTTGTTTATAAATTTCTGAATATGAAAAATTGCTCAGTTAAATATTTTGTTTATTTAATCTTCAAAATCATTCTTCACATCTGATTTTTTCCTTCATTTCTATATATATATCAATAATCGAAATAATGAATACCAGTACAGGAAAGTACGTACAAGGGGCAGTACATGTACAGTAAGTGTCCGCTATGACGATCAGTGGACGCTATTGCGACTAAAGTTTTACTTCAGTTGTAGATTTTAAATTTGTAAGTTTTCTTTAACGGAAGCTAGAAGGAACGAAAGCAATGTCAGATTGTTATGAAATGAAAATAAATATTATTAATTAAATATTTATATAACTTACTCATATAAATGTGCATAATAATAAGTTAGGTAAAATAAATCAAAGATATTATTAACTAAATAAATATAAGAATTACGTGCGAATATAGGATAGTTACACCTCTTTTTAATTTCTATAGAACTTTTCTAATCAAACAAAATGTATAGGGAAACGGTAACAAAATCAAATTACTGAAAATCTTAAAAACAATACATCAAGTGTTGATTGTAAATTGTAATACCTTTAATTAAAGAGGTCGTTGTAGCGACCTGCTTGTGTGGTAGATCGGACTGTTTTTGTCCTTTTTAGAGGGTGTACGTTTAAAGATCGTCCGCTGTACGAGCTTCACCAGTAGCAAATTCTATCAAGATATTATTAATATTCAATTTATTGATATTTATTTATACCTTTTTTCTCTTTTAGCAGACTATATCCATTTGTGTTTATTTCTTAAAGTTATTATGCATTCCAATTGATCATGTATTCCAAGTTATTATGTAACCAAGTAGCTGCATTGCAAGTAGCTGCATTGCAAGTAGCTGCATTACAAGTAGCTGCATTACAAGTAGCTGCAATGCAAGTTGCTGCATTGCAAGTAGCTGCATTACAAGTAGCTGCAATGCAAGTTGCTGCATTGCAAGTAGCTGCATTGCAAGTAGCTGCATTACAAGTAGCTGCATTGCAAGTAGCTGCATTACAAGTAGCTGCATTGCAAGTAGCTGCATTGCAAGTAGCTGCATTGCAAGTAGCTGCATTGCAAGTAGCTGCAATGCAAGTAGCTGCATTGCAAGTAGCTGCAATGCAAGTAGCTGCATTGCAAGTAGCTGCATTGCAAGTAGCTGCATTACAAGTAGCTGCATTGCAAGTAGCTGCATTACAAGTAGCTGCATTGCAAGTAGCTGCATTGCAAGTAGCTGCAATGCAAGTAGCTGCATTGCAAGTTGCTGCATTGCAAGTTGCTGCATTGCAAGTTGCTGCATTGCAATGTTGTTTACATTTTATGACTTATGAGTCAAAGGCAAACAAGAGGTGATGATAGAGAGGAGGAGATGTGCATTATTTCCTGAAGATGAAAGACGTGGAGGTGAATATGAGTGAACATGACTTGAACACGACATGGAGTGAACATGATTTGAACACGCCATGGAGTGAACATGACTTGAACACGCCATAGAGTGAACATGACTTGAACATGCCATAGAGTGAACATGACTTGAACACGCCTTAGAGTGAACATGACTTGAACACGCCTTAGAGTGAACATGACTTGAACATGCCAAAGAGTGAACATGCCTTGAACATGACTTAAACATGCCTTAGAGTGAACATGATTTAAACATGTTTCATATATGCAGTAGATATGATAGACAGTATGACAATTCAAAAGGTATATGATTAATGATATATGAATAAATTATGATATATACTTTGTATCCCACTAGGGAATATGATATAGATACACTAATTCTTGGTTAGGTTTGAACATATTAATGTGATTATATTTATCGAATTAACATATCCAGTTTCTTCCCCTAATTAGAGTGCAGAACAATTAGTGAGTAAATTGATTAAATTAGAGACTTAGCAGGACACGTGAGTTCATTAACTCAATTTGTGTTGGAGAGAAGGCCTCGTGTCGCTTCACTGGCGAACACGTGCGTCAAGAGGCTGGCGAACACGAGCCTTGAGAGGCGTATCCGAGTGCCACTTTGCGCGAGGGGAAACTGGTGTCGTAGGTGAATGGGTAATGAATATTTTACCCTCGACTTTACCCTCATGTGAGTAAAAAGGCGTGAAGGAACTGAGGGTGAGTTTTGATTGAAGTGAATATATTGTATGGTGGTCCTCAAACGGAAAATTTAAATTGAGAAGAAAAAGTGATCTTCAATCTACCATAATACATGAATTCAATCGAAATTTATCAGACTTCTAAAGAATCTACAGTATATACCAATTCGTCAGACATTCAACATCAAAAATCACTGTAATAATGTATTAAAATAGGATATTTCACGATAAAATACCATTAATATTTACCGTAATGGACAATAACAGATTATAATTTTTCCGATTGATTGTAACACAATAAAATGGATACTAACCATTGTATTCCTCTTTTTAGCCTTAATACAATAACAATTGGTTATTAAACACAGTCACTAAAGAGGTAACATTTTAATGATATGATTGTAAAAAATATTTCTTAGAGTCAGGATTTGGAGATAGAACTCCACTAAGGTTATTATTTTTTTTAGACTACAACAAAGTTGTACGAGGTAGCTTAAGATTTCAGTTTTGAAGGCAAGCCCCTCTAGTTTAAAGATTAAGTTGAATTTTACCAATGGTAGAATTTTATTGAACACAATAAGAAGTAACATCCAGATAAGACATTGCTTCTCAACCCGCTTTTCTTAGTCGCCTTTTACGACCCGTACAATCACAGAAGTAGTATTCTTTACTTGTAACAGTCACAGAAGTAGTATTCTTTACTTGTAACAGTCACAGAAGTAGTATTCTTTACTTGTAACAATCACAGAAGTAGTATTCTTTACTTGTAACAATCACAGAAGTAGTATTCTTTACTTGTAACAATCACAGAAGTAGTATTCTTTACTTGTAACAATCACAGAAGTAGTATTCTTTACTTGTAACAATCACAGAAGTAGTATTCTTTACTTGTAACAATCACAGAAGTAGTATTCTTTACTTGTAACAGTCACAGAAGTAGTATTCTTTACTTGTAACAGTCACAGAAGTAGTATTCTTTACTTGTAACAATCACAGAAGTAGTATTCTTTACTTGTAACAATCACAGAAGTAGTATTCTTTACTTGTAACAATCACAGAAGTAGTATTCTTTACTTGTAACAGTCACAGAAGTAGTATTCTTTACTTGTAACAGTCACAGAAGTAGTATTCTTTACTTGTAACAGTCACAGAAGTAGTATTCTTTACTTGTAACAATCACAGAAGTAGTATTCTTTACTTGTAACAATCACAGAAGTAGTATTCTTTACTTGTAACAATCACAGAAGTAGTATTCTTTACTTGTAACAATCACAGAAGTAGTATTCTTTACTTGTAACAATCACAGAGGGCTACACAATTTAACAATGATAAACTATTTACAGTAGAATTCCTCTATAGCGGAGTCCTCTATATATGCGAATAAAGTCCTGAGTAATGAATTACCTTGTATAGTCAACCAATTTTCTTTAGTTTGCCATAATTGGCCATCTGTTTTAGAAAACTAATGGCCATACATGGCATACTAAATAAAATTTGTTCACTATAAGGGTTAGTTCTCTTACTGAGGACACTACATTCACTATAGAGGAGTGTAGTACTCGTAATGAAAGAATTCAAACTGCCTGAGAACGAGTAACAGTTATTTGGCATTTAACAAAAGCTACATAGACATTTACTGTCTATGTAGCATTGAATACTTAATAAAATCCTTGTAAAAACTAGAGCGGGTACTCGTAGAGCGCATACCGTCGCCGCTGCTTATAAATGAATCACCTTGACCATCCAATATTACTGGAGTTATAAGGACCTTGACCTATTAGTCCGGATCGCTTCAAAAATCTAATCAAATGCTTTCATGATATCGACCAATTGTCCCTTCAAATTTCATGCATTTTGGTTCAATACTTTTTGAGTTATGCGAACAACAAGATGATAAATAAATCCGATCATAACATAATCTTCCGTAAATTTTGCGATGGTGCTAGAGCAACAATTTATGTTGTAATTTAAGTTAATTTTTTAAGATAACTCATCAGACACTTCAGAAAAATGACTAACAGTAGGAATAGCTCCTACATTTTTAGAATCATGTTTTAAGTATAAATGTATAAATTCTGTGGTGAAGCTGAAGAATTATCATTACACGATTTAGTACATTCGAGTTCTGCAAGTTTCAACCCATAGACAGCTGCACTGAATTAGGACTGTTCGAATTATTAAGCAGAGTAGGAAGATAGAAAGGCAGGTGTGGATATAATATACTCAGTTTGGCACCATTATTCTACCTCCACATTACTGCCAAATTATTCGTCATAGGCTGAGGAGAGTCATCAGTCATCCTAGAACTGACTTTCATACATCTAAGATAAATCATATTACTTTTATTTGAAAATAGTTCAAACCAATAACATGATATAAATGCAAGAATATTTACATTTTGTGCATCTCTAACTATAGTACAATAAGTGGATACTATAACAACTATATTCCTCACTCTAACTATAGTACAATAAGTGGATACTATAACAATTATATTCCTCACTCTAACTATAGTACAATAAGTGGATGCTATAACAATTATATTCCTCACTATAACAATAATATACAATAAGTCCTGTCGGCATCAATATTGTTTCAGTCCATTGTTTTTTCTTCAACTTCTTATCAATATTCATATTTTACCATGGAAACTTTTCGTAAAATATCCTATGGACGTAAAAGTTTTCTTCTTTTTCTTACAAGTTCTGTCACATGGTCTTTATTAGTGAGCTTCTTTACTTTGTGTCCATCTTACGGCTGGATTCACCTCTTTTAATTGGCACTGTTGTTATATTCTTTCGCAATGTTCTTGGAGATGTTTAAGAAATGTTTTCATGTTTTTTAGACATAGGCCAGATTGTATTTAGTGGTAAATTCCAATGATATGTCGGGAGATATTAATTTCTCTAATAAAAAAATTCCTGCAATATAGCCAGTCTACAGAATATGGGACATTTTTAACATTTTCTGTGCAAACAATCCGTAATTTTTTCCTACATTTACATTTATTTTATTTAGAACAGAAGCAAAAATACAGGATTTGTTGTAGAACAGTTTACCAGTTCCTGCAGTCTGGGACATAGGGTATGTGCCAAGTTAACGGATACTTCTACAACTAGAAGTTAGAATAGTTAAGTAAAACAATAACTTGGAGCTTACCTTTAACCCTTATGAGTTTGACGTTCAGAAGGTATCGGAAGGCTTGCCTACGTGTTTAAAAAACACATGTACTCTATTTTTTACAAGTTGTTAGTAAATATGCTCCACGAAATTTGCCGATTTGCACAATCTAGAGAATGCGCAGCACGTTTTTAGAATCACTGACAATACACGACAATCTCGAGAGTGTACAAAACACTGAGAGGTGTTTTGCAGAACTTGGTTAAATATAGTTACAGTTAAAGCTATACATATAATAGCTCGGAAAAATGTTGATAAATGGGTAATTAAGATTGACAATTAGATACTTAAAAAAGACTCAAATAAAACTGGTATCATAATTTTTACTGAGATATCAAACATTCTACCAAACGTTTGGAATCAACCTCATTTGTTTTTAATGTAAAAATATCGTCTCTTAAATTAAAGAAAAAATTAAAGATTTTCATAAAATTACATGCCAGAATGCGCTGCGCGTTTTTAGGATCTGGGAAATGTGCGACTATATCTTAGCGCATTCTCGAGATTGTGCAAAATTGGCAAATTGCGTGGAACATATGTACCAATCTTAAGTGTACCAAATGTCAAGTAAAAATACTAACCATATGAGCTGAAATGAATACATAAGAATATTAGACATTGGCAATTGAGAGAGCAGAGCTGTGATTGGGTGGAAGAGAGGGTGTGTCCCTCGCGCGTGTATGTGCACTCGATGAGAAAGTATGGACTGATGTGTGTTTAGTAGGTACCAATCTGTACCAAACTACGTTATCCCACGTCACGACATTAAAAAAATGATTTCATAATTTACGTGATTCACGCTGATACGTATATATTTTTTAATTTTTAAAATCAAAATATAATTGGTATTTATGTAAGAATAAAGTCAAGAAAGGCCGATAAATTTAAAGGAATGACAATAAAGATATAAAGTAATTCAAAAAGATGTGCTTAGAAAAGACACGTTAAGCTCATTAGGGTTAATAAATGTATAGCTATGATAAAGGGTAGATTGAATCAGTTTAGTATGTCAGACTATGTGAAGGACATGAAAGGAATTATGGTTTACACATGAAAGTCCAGAATAGCGCAATATTATCTTTCTGTGAAAGAAGATACAAATGATATTCAACTAGGGATGAGCTCTTACGGCGAAGAACATTCTAGTTACAGTCTGTAAAAATAATAATACCTTATAAAAAATATCATAAATGAGGTGATTAATTCGTTTACCTAGTTTTAAGAGGTTAAAGCAAATTCTGAGTCAATAGAAAGGTAGTTCTTTGCTTTGTGTTCATATGCAGATAAATTGTTTATGAGAGGAAGATAGGTAGTTGGATGTAGGAGAATTTGCTCTTAAATTCGAGAATGGCTTGCAAACAGTCTTATCTTAACGGTCCATAAAGTGCGACTTTTACGCGCCCCTCCACTCGTTACGACAAAAATTGTGATTGGGATTAGCCTCTTCCTGATGAGAATTTAGAAGATACAAATCTGCAACAGATGGGAATTTATAAGATACAAATCTGCAACAAATTTTTTTTGATGCATTGATCTTTTGAACAGAAAAGGTAATAGTTTGTTTTGAAATTTAGAATTTATCAACGAAAAAGAAAAGAAGAAAAACGATTACTGAGAATTTCACTATAAATACGTTGGCCTATTAAATTCAAAATGAGAAACAGTATTCAGATTATAATTAGAATCGACTATTTGAGTTGAATAACTACACGACATTTACAGTAAAACAATCACTTGTAAGATTCTCACTGACTGAATCTAACAATAGCAATGTTCTCTATTCTACGTCTCGCAGAACTGTCCATACCATTTGCTATCAGTGGAACATATTCACTGATTGGTTCACTGATTGCACCTGAGTTTCTTTGTATCCTAGATACCTATTCCAGCTGCAGACATGGCCAATAGTGTATCCACGCTACCATTGGTATTTATAGCTACTGGTCAGATATTCAATAGTGAGTCTCCTTTGTTGAAGACATGTCGAAGAGTCCCTATACATAAATTTGCTTTCATCATTGGGAGATAAAGGTCCAAGACGGTGGAACTCCATTTAACAGAGAATTGGATGCAAGGAAGCTGCTCTTCTGCCTCACTTACTATTCAGTTATTTAAAATCGAGAATATTGGTTAATCTGGTAGATGAACTGTGCTGAACTTTGGTACTGTACTACGTGTAGATAAAACTTAAATATGATAAAACTAGATTACATGCACTCGGTAGAGCGCACACATTCGTTGCATCTTATAAAGGGATTAAATCTTTCACCCGTTTGTTCCCAAATTTTAATAAATTGGTAACAGGATAATGTCCGATCGTCCCACCAAGTTTCATGAAATTTGGTTGAATACTTTTTGAGTAAAAAGGGACCTTGGACTTTGACCCAATCACTCTCAAAAATTTACCAAATCGTTCCTGGATAATGACTAAACACTCTACCAAATTTCAGGCAATTTGTTAGAAAAAATTGAGTTATTAAGTTATAAATAATCTTGACCTTTGACCGGATCGCCCTCAAAATTTCACCTGGACATTGAATAATCGTCTCACCAACTTCCAAGCAATTTGGTCGAAGACTCTTTGGCGAGTAACAAGATGAAAAATAAATAAATTATGGCTAAAATATAATATTCCACAATCTGCGAAGGCATTAACCACTGAAACTTGGCAATAGAACCCCTAGACGTGATAATAGTACTCCTGAACTTGGCAATAGAACCTTTGGCGTGAGAATGGTACTCCTGAATTTGGCAATTTAATCAAACCTAATCTTTGAGATAGTAAAATTGAGTTTTGTCGATATAATAAAGTCTCAGTAAAAGCTTTATAAGTTGCATCTAATTATAACTTAAGCGTAAACTATTGTGAATTTAGTTGAAAGCCCCGAAAAAAGTTTTAATCTCTAGAGTAATCGAGAACTTTTAATGGAAACATAGTTTGCTCTTTCGGTTTATTCTGTGAAAGAAGTACTTAGGTAGTCTTGATAAATTCTGCACACTTTTAGTTATTACAGAGTAAAGGATTACTGTACTAATTCTGTAATGATGTACACTTGTAGTTATTAAGAGTAAAGGATTACTGTACTAATTCTGTAATGATGTACACTTGTAGTTATTAAGAGTAAAGGATTAATATACTAATTCTGTAATGATGTACACTTGTAGTTAATACGGAGTAAAGGATTAATATACTAATTCTGTAATGGCGTTATTACACTTATAGTTATTACAGAATAAAGGATTTAAAATAAATGTACTACATTTCTCTATATAGGTTTTATTTATTTATAAAAAGAAGTATTCATACAATCAAATGGAAAGGCAAAACATGTTATTATTTCAATCATTATTAAATGAAGAGCTCTGCAACATAAGCAGTTTGCATAAAAAGATCTTATTATTGAATTCTATTTAAGATATTTTGCTATTCAACAGAAAACAAATAATTTCCTATGTTGAATTAATGCAATGTGATAAATATCGACATTTTAAAATAGTTGCTTCAATCAGTTCTTTATATTGCTTTCCTGTCTCTAAACTTAATAAAAAATGGGAAGAGTAATTTATTGACCAGTTTAATTACGACAGCAAACAGCACAACATTTCAGACAGATATCTGGCTTTTTTTTCCCCATCTCTGTACTTTTTTCTCATTTATTTCTTCTCTTCCATAGAATACACAATAATATTCCATAGAAATTAAGTCTGAAAATATTTTCATATTCGACCTTTATTGCCCGGTCACACGAGCTTTTTTTGTAGCGTTTTCAACGCTCCAAAAGCGTCGCGTAACATGGATACGTATGAAATGGGTTTAACAATAATTTCCTCAGAGTAAAAAGCGCTAAAAAAACGCTCGTGTGACCGGGCTCTTACGCTACGAGCCCGGACTGCTGGTCCGGGCTCTTACGCTGTGGACCAGCAGTCCACATGAAAAAATGAAAATAATTTTTATCTATAAACCGATTTGGAAGCTGTTTTTTATGACTTCTACTTTTCAACATAGTTACATACGATTAGACAAAAGGAAGATGATAAATGGCAAGATACTCGTATTATGAGCATTTATTCAAATATACAGGGTGTCCCAGAAAAAAAAACGGAGAACAAATTTGAGCTAGTATATTTCACAAAAAATGGAAGGTACTCGTTTTTCTCTGGTATCTTTTTCATTGTTGTACCTTTCTCCGTCCACAGTTAAATTTTCATTGAGTTTTATTCATTTTTGTGAATGTTATAAGGATTTTATTGATGGGTAGTGGAAATGGCTTTTGCGCAAATAGTTAGAAAACCTAAGAAATTTTGTTTCTTATCTTAGCTTGTTAATTTTAATTTAAATCTATAATTATTCTTTGGCGCTTACTAATGGATGTGTAAATATTAAATGAAAGTTTTTAAGGAGAAAAAATATCGACAAGTCAATTTCTAAGGATTTTATAACAGTTTTAGTGAGGACTGGCGCGCACGGACCAGTCACGTGAGCAAACTTTCAATGGCCATGTTACTGGGGTTAAATGAAATTTTAAGGCGTGTTGAAAAATTCAATTTTAATTTTTTTAATATATCATTTTTATTGTGTATCTATGATACAGAAAATTCGATTCAATTTTTGAAAAATGTGTTTTTCATTGTCAAATTTAATATAATTTGAAAATAGTATATACCTAAGGATATTTCTATGTTATACATACTATAAAAAATATATCGATACCAAATCTATACTATAATAAGAAGCGTGTCTGTCTGTCTTTCGCAAATTTGGTTAAACAGTCATTCTATCAACAGCGCCTCATAAAGTTGGTGTAAATAAGAGAAAAAACAAAGAATCACTAATTGAAATGAATAACTAATGATTAGCTGCAGTATCATTGCTACGGGGTCAAACTAAAATTATTAATCGAAAATTGACCCCAAAGAGTAAAAAATATTATGTTTTGTTAAATTAATTATATTGTATATGTATATATACGTATGTATGCATTTGAATACAATCTTAAACCCATTATACTGATTGAACTCTCACTGATTGAACAACAGGTACTTTACTAGTATTCATCATGAATAAAAGAATATATAGAACAATTTATGTGTTTACAGTTAAATAAATATTTCAATGAATTATCATTCAATTCTCAAGGTGTAATTCTATTTATGTAAACTACTTCAAACTGCAATTAAAACGAATTGTGATACAGGTTTATTTTTTATTCAATTCCATTGGATTACAGCAACATAATAAACAATTCGAAAATACACAAATGGAAAAAATATTACGAAACATATTTTACAAGTAGATGAAAAATCTTTTAATCGAATAAGTGCAACATATATTAATAGGGTTTCTTTTAAATTGATAATAGTTAGCTAATGCCTGGATGCAGAAATCATGTAGAATAATATAATCACTTTTGCACACATCATTATTTAGTATTTATTTTTTGGGGATCGGCTGTCTTCAAAATTTTATAGACAAATAAATGATCTAAGAGCTCTGAAATTTGGTTTGCATGTATAACAAAACAAAAGAAATTGTTTTTGTTCATAGTAAAATTTGGCTAGAGCCAATAGAAAACGAGTTTATTGATAGAAAACGAATAATTAAGGGGTAACTTCAACGCTCTATTCGAACATTTTCCATTATATATTGAGACGAGAGAGCAGGGATAACTTCATTTAACGAAATAACGTCGAGATATCTGATTTAAAAAAATGGAGAACCCTATTTTATGTATAGTTTTCTAGTTCATTTTGCTAATGTTTTTAAATTCAGATATGTAAAAAATACTAAGTTATACAGGGTGGGGCGTAAGTTTGGAAGCAATTTTTCAAACATTAATATAATTCTTAAAAATAAGTTCCTAAGTAGGTGATAGGGTTTGAACTATAGTAGAGACACTACATTATGACGTGGCAGTGTTATTTTTTACAAAAATTTAGTCAATTCAAAAATGTCAGACAAAAGAGAAGCCATTATTGCTCTACACCGTGCCGGGAAGTCAGATTCCGTCATTTCAAAGACTCTCTCAATAGCGAGATCGACTTTTTGGAAGTGTGTGAAGCGTTTTAATGAGAGAGGAGACTTGACTGATCGTCCAAGAAGTGGTAGACCACGCTCACAACGCACCAAACAACTGATAAAATGTGCCCGAGAGAAGATCAGGAGGAACCCGAAAAAGTCAATACGATTGTTAGCCAAAACAGCTAATGTGAGTCCCAGAACAATGAGTAGAGTTGTCAAAGAAGAGCTAAAGATGTCCTATTTCACCCTCCAAAAGAGACAGACTCTGTCAGAAGCTGTAAAGAAAAAGAGATTGGAGAGAAGCAAAGCACTTCTGAGAGAATTGAAGTCTGGCACGGCTGGTGAAATTGTTTGGTCTGACGAAAAAATTTTCACAGTGGAAATGGCTCACAACCGGAGGAATGACAGAATAATTGGTAAAAGTGCAAAAGACATCCCATACAACCAAAAAACTGTCCACAGAACCATGAAACCTGCTTCAGTAATGGTCTGGGCCGCCGTTTCAGAAACTTGGAGATCTCCTTTAATTTTTGTGGAACAAGGCGCCAAAATCAATGCTTAATGTTATATTGAGAATATTTTGACGCCAATGTTGGAGTCAGCTAAGGATCACTTCGGTAATGACACTCTATGGACATTTCAGCAAGACGGCGCGACTTCACATACTGCAAATGTCACTCAAAACTGGTGCCATGACCATCTTCCACGGTTTTGGTCCAAAGAAATGTGGCCTCTCTGCTCCCTAGATGTTAATCCTATGGACTTTTCGGTGTGGTCCATTCTTGAATCAAAGGCCTGTGGTAAATTCCATCGCAGTGTGGATGATTTAAAGCGTTCGCTCCAGAGATTTTGGGAGGAAATTTCACAAGAACAGTTGCGTGCCGCAGTAGGAGAAGTTCGGAGGAGATTTGAGGCAGTTATTAAAAACAAGGGGGGACATTTTGAATAAATTTATGATTTTTGAATTCTTAAAACCCTTATGTAATAATACATAACTGTAAATTATTAAATATATTTTTCGTTGGATTATAATATGCACTTTCATTTGCTTCCAAACTTACGCCCCACCCTGTATTATAGAGCACCTCTTTCTCTTTCAATCACGTCTCTCTAACTGACATAAAAAGCGCGTCAAAACAATAAGTATTCAGGAGAGACAAAAACAGCCGTACCATCAGGTCATCTCGCTCTAGGAGAAGTGTTACTTAGTCAAACGACTAGGTACTCCTTGCACTAAAGTTAGTGCAGCACTGGTTGCTTATTGGAGCCTACATTGTAGAGCTGGTTAGCTTCACCCAATTCAACCTCCACACCCCAGCAGTGGTGTGGGAGAGCGGATGCGTTCCTAGCAAATCAACCACATTCACCCCAACTGTTCACGCTACAGATAAACTATGACTATAATATTTGTATTCTACTCATCTCTAGGTATGTATTAGGCAAAACATTTTCTTGCCATATTCGATTTTTGGCTTTTTTGAAGGCAGCCGATCCCCTCAAAATATCTAATTTATTTATTTAAATTATCTAAAGTAAAGTCCTAGAGAATGAAACTATTCTACAGTGTGATCCAAAAAGTGAAAAACTGGTCATTTAACCTTACTCTCGAATTTAATTTGGTATCATAGATACCGAGAATTACATTATAATGGATACTTAATTTTAGCATTTTGTTTACTTCTTACATTATTAATTACTTGTTATTTATTATAATCATTAACTTTCAACCAGTTTTTCCTTTTTGGGCCAAACGGTATACGGACAATGTACATTTTTTTATGCTAACTCTACCGTTACAAGGAATGAACATTACAGGTCTTAGAATTAGAACTATTATACCTTATCATCTATCTAAGAATGTTACAAAAATAGTCACGAAAACTATGTACAGAATTTGATCGAAACACGTCTATTATCAGAGGAAGAAATATCGACAACACTGTAAAATTTTAAATGAATATTGTGGATAAAATAGTATACGTTATTGAAAATCATTTCAAACATTTAATCTATTTAATAGTGGTGCCGATACATCTTTCTATGATGATATATAAGAACGTAGAAGTACACTTAGAATAATTGATCTCTATATTATGATGTGAATTATACATACATCTTGTGTTAATTACTTTGGTAATTAGTAGCTAAAGTTGTGTATTGAAATAGGGAAGCTGATGAGGCTCTGCAAACATTAGAAATTTAACGACAGGATTCGTAGAAACTTAATCACGATCTACCCTTTTGTACTTCATAATTTAGTACGTTTAATCACTTTCTTTTCAAGAACATAATATTAAAATAGATAGTTTCTTATCAGCTGGCATGACGCAAATGCTCTGATCTCCTCAAAAAAATGGTAATGCCTATCAGACATGACGTGCCAACTCTCTAGACCAATCAGAAACCTTCACTGCCTATCAGACATGACGTAACAACTGTCTAGACCAATCAGAAACTCTCACTGCCTATCAGACATGACGTGCCAACTCTCTAACCCAATCAGAAACTCTCACTCCCTATCAGACATGATGTGCCAACTCTCTAGACCAATCAGAAACTCTCACTGCCTATCAGACATGTCGTGCCAACTCTCTAACCCAATCAGAAACTCTCAATGCCTATCAGACATGACGTGCCAACTCTCTATACCAATAAGAAACTCTCACTGCCTATCAGACATGACGTGCCAACTCTCTAGACCAATCAGAAACTCTCACTCCCTATCAGACATGATGTGCCAACTCTCTAGACCAATCAGAAACTCTCACTGCCTATCAGACATGTCGTGCCAACTCTCTAACCCAATCAGAAACTCTCAATGCCTATCAGACATGACGTGCCAACTCTCTATACCAATAAGAAACTCTCACTGCCTATCAGACATGTCGTGCCAACTCTCTAACCCAATCAGAAACTCTCAATGCCTATCAGACATGACGTACCAACTCTCTAGACCAATCAGAAACCTTCACTGCCTATCAGACATGACGTGCCAACTCTCTAGACCAATCAGAAACCTTCACTGCCTATCAGACATGACGTGCCAACTCTCTAGACCAATCAGAAACCTTCACTGCCTATTAAATATGACGTGCCAACTTTGAAGTCCAGTCAAAATCTCTCAGCGAGTCAGCAGGCGTCTGCTCGAGTTATTTCTCTTCAATTAGAAAAATGGTGGATGAAGATGAAACATTACATCAATATTTGCAGCAACAAGAATTAAAAACTGATCTTCATTTAAGTATAATGTATTCATCGATCTTCATATTCTTCTATCTATACACATCATATCCAACACACAATTTTTATGTATCTGACTGTAATAAGAACGAAAAAAATATATGGAATATTATTTAATCGGGGAAAAATCAAATTTTACTTCAGGAAGAGCTTATAGTAAGTGTATTATCATTCAGTCAATTGTAAATCGTTATTTATTCGGATATACTAAATGCTACTTATTGTCAATTAATTTAATTAACATGTTCCTATCGTAAGAATAACTTTATTTAATGTCAGTCATACCAAACTTTCTATACCAAACCAGCTTCTGGTATCTATGAAAATTTAATTCACTACATCAAATACAAACAAAGATAAAATAATTGAACGTTGTTACAATATTATAAGTAAGAAAGAATAATACATCGAATATCTATCGTAGATGTGTACACTGTACGTAGAAGGCCATACATTTAAAATCCATCTTATTTTGAATCAAACAAAACAAAATAACTACTTTAAAGGTACAATACACTAAGTCTTTGCTAAGGTAGATAATAATGTACATAGGGAATTATTTTATTCGTTATGACTAGAGTGGTTCCATAGCATGAAAACAGTAAAAACTGATATTCAGTACGCTGGAGACACTGTGTGAAAAATTATAGCATTAAAAGGTTCCAACTTATACTTGTATGTCCCCATTCTATTTTCTCACTGGGTAGTAACTTGATGAAATGCAAGGATAAATGTTATGATGGGTTCATAGATGATTAAAAGAAGAAATATCTCCACTATAAGTTCACTGAAATTACGAAATTAAATGGTACATTTGAAATGATAAATCCTGTTCAATTTAATATTGTTACTGATTGATTGCTTCGAATTTCCATAGAAGAACATCTCAATTTCTGTTTAATATCACAGTCAGACCTCAGAATTTCCTGATTCGAAAACTCCATAATGTCAATAATATAATTCAAAATTTTAATGATACTGAAATCTGTAGAAAAATTGTCAAATTTGTAATTTTTTTAGATGAAATATTTTTACAGAATTAAAAAAAATATTCATTTTGAAATCTGGTGTTATTATCATATATGTATAGTTGTCATATTTGAAAAAAAATGATAGATACACTAATATATTTGAAGTTCTTGTATATATAGCAGTTCACGGAATGACGAGAATCATATTACTTCTAATATTCCTATCACACTTTCAAAGCATTTCTTCTACTCCTCATAAGCTGAAAAGGAGAAGAGCAATGGCGACAGAAGACAGAGTAGTTGTTGTAGCAGAGGAAGCCTTGGTTTGCAGACTCATCACCTCTGAAAGGAGGGAAAAATACACGGTAAAAAACGAATATTGTTGCAGCTTCATGATGATCTCATTGGGACATGAATAGCCATTATATAGTTTGTTGTATTCGCTAGTTTGTTGTACTACACACTTCATGAGAATTTAATGACCTGGCAGAAGGGTCGGGGAGCGGTAAGTGCCCATACACACATGTATCAGCGTTATACAATATCACATAACCACCTACAATTAATATTTACAATTAGTAAGGAGAGAAAAATAAACGATAAAAAACGAATAACGTTGTAGCTTCATGATGATCTCATTGGAGAACTTACCTTTCCTGGTGGAGAAGTTGAATCTGGCTAGTTTGCTCCAGTGGTTGGTGTTCTTGACCTGCACTGCTGCCTCGTAGTCTGTGGCAGGACTCAGACTCATGATGGTGTGGCGGAGACTGTGGTGAGCACCATCAGTCTCAACACTCAGGGCAGATTTCTTGATCTCAGTCCAAGCGTCGTCCACTCCAGGAAAAGAATCATCGTCCTGGTAAAGAAGAGAGAAAAAAAATGAAGATAATATTTCACCTAACTGATAAAGTGCACAAAAAACAAAAGACTATAATTATTGTCAATTCTGGTTACTGAGGTTTCTAGTTTATGGCCAGAATAATTCAAGCATGTAAGAGTTTAATTGATTTTTTTACATATTAAAAAATGATGTGACTATATTTTTTAACTTCTACGTCCTGAATTTTAAGTTCAACAGATAGATGGAAATTGTTTAGAGGCAAGAGAAGATTAAGAGTGACCTTTCAACTTTCTATTGCCTACCACTGGATGGGTTTATCATCAGTGATATACAAAACATATAACAATATTAGCCTAATTAACATCCTCACCTGTTTCGTTCTGTAGCGAATCCTGTACTCCGCAATTGGGTAGTAACTTTCGGTGTCCCAGGTTAGGGTGTAAGAGTTCTCGTATGCGCTGTTAGGGTTCGAGGTGATGATCGGGGTTTTGGGCATGTCTGCAATTCATGTTCGAAAATTATGTATTAGATAAATTGACCACATGTTCCAACTTTATTTATTGAATCAGGATTAGTAAAAAAAATCTATGAATTACGACATACAATATCTCTATAGGACTAAAATATTCATAGCTTTTATTACATTAATCATGATTCTACCGAAAATTCACGCCTAGATTCGAATATATAGAGAAGCTAACCTGTGACTTGTATTTTGTCCCCCGCTTGTCCAATGGAGTTTTCGGCCGTGCATTCGTAGAGACCCAAATCTTCTTTTGTTACCGGAGATATGACGAGAAGGTGTCTGTGACCTCCATTATGCTCCTCAGCTCTGTTGTACAACAAATTTGAACCACTTTTAACTTTTTCTGAATCAGATATGGTGAGATATCTAAATTTGAACCACTTTTAACTCTGTCTGAATTAGATATGGTGAGATATCTAAATTTGAACCACTTTTATAACTTTGTCTGAATCAGATATGGTGAGATATCTAAATTTGAACCACTTTTAACTTTGTCTGAATCAGATATGGTGAGATATCTAAATTTGAACCACCTTTAACTCTGTCTGAATTAGATATGGTGAGATATCTAAATTTGAACCACTTTTATAACTTTGTCTGAATTAGATATGGTGAGATATCTAAATTTGAACCACTTTTATAACTTTGTCTGAATTAGATATGGTGAGATATCTAAATTTGAACCACTTTTAACTTTGTCTGAATCAGATATGGTGAGATATCTAAATTTGAACCACCTTTAACTCTGTCTGAATTAGATATGGTGAGATATCTAAATTTGAACCACTTTTATAACTTTGTCTGAATTAGATATGGTGAGATATCTAAATTTGAACCACTTTTAACTTTGTCTGAATCAGATATGGTGAGATATCTAAATTTGAACCACCTTTAACTCTGTCTGAATTAGATATGGTGAGATATCTAAATTTGAACCACTTTTAACTTTGTCTGAATCAGATATGGTGAGATATCTAAATTTGAACCACCTTTAACTCTGTCTGAATTAGATATGGTGAGATATCTAAATTTGAACCACTTTTATAACTTTGTCTGAATTAGATATGGTGAGATATCTAAATTTGAACCACTTTTAACTCTGTCTGAATCAGATAAACCGTGGCTATAGTAATACATAAACTAATTTTAAAAAATTTATCCGATTTTATTAATGAGTAGTTGAATAAAATGTGATTTAGAACAAAATCTGTGTTGCCAATATAAAACTTTTTACCTTTCTTTTCATATTCATTGGTACTATAACCAGTCCCAATAATTTTCTTAACAAATCAATGTCATCAATTATTATTACTTTAAATTTCAAAATTCATCACCTAGATCATCTTTGCAGAGATATTCATTACCTGTTCTCATGATTCACAACAGTTCCATCTTTGGTCCAGAAGACTTCAGCTGCAGGTCTGGCATGAACGGTGCAAACCAACTCCACTTTGTCCTGCTCTCCCGTGCGGATTATTTCCTGAGAACATTTAATTTGTAAGATAATTCTAAGAGAACCTACAGAGTTAGAAAGTAGTCAAATAGGCTTACTAGTTTACTAGTATTTATAATGTTATTCACCTCCTCAGTGACAATCTCAGGAGCGTACTCCACAATGACAGACGTCTCGATGAAAGCTGCAGTGCCAACCCCATTGTCCGCAGAACAAAGATAGCGCCCTTCGTCGTGTCTGTTCACCTTCTGCAGAGTCAAACTGAAGCCCTCCTCTGCCTTGGCTCCTGAAGGCAGCTTACCTCCTTTCTTGGACCAGAAAATCTTAGGTTTTGGGTTTCCGTCAGCGGTGCATTCGAGCGCTACACTCGCACCTTTGAACACCTTCTGTTCGATTGGGGTGATGGCGTGAACAGTCGGGGCGTACTGTACCTCCACAAAGTGTCTCAGCTTTAGATCGGTGTTATCTTGGTAGTAACAGAGGTACGGTCCTGCGTCAGCTCTTACCACGTCAGAAATGATGACGTCTCCTCCCTCTATTCTGTAACGATCTTCACGAACTGTTTTGGCGCTACCGACGAAAAGCAGTTTTTCTCTGTTTGTGTCGTCTTCTTCCTTTTTGATGATCATGGGGATATCGTCTGCAGAAGATACCGCAATTAGTTACTATTATCTACCCTAATAACATTAAAGATTCTACAATTTTCTAAGGTGTAACTTACAGGATATGTCTGTGCTGCAGGGAATTCGAACTTCTGATCCTTCTGGGATTTGAAGTCGTTGACTTTTGATCGTAAATTTAGGTAATTTTTCGGAAGATCCTGAACCATATTCTTGAGGGATGCTCAGTGCTGAGGAAGAAAAGAAACAAAGTTTATTTTAAAACAGTTCTAAAATATTCAGCATTTAGTAATAATAATTATTATATATTTGACCTCAAACACCAAAAACAAAAAAATCTTTATTAACAAATTTAAAGGAAATCAAAATCAATTTTTTTAACTAGTCTGAAATTTTGAAACTTTTTCCAACTCTTCAAATATTTTTTTTTTCGAAAGTTTGAAGAATTTTCTTTTTAATAATATTATCGAATATAACCGTAAAGATTTCTAAAAATATTCCACTTCATCTAATGTAGGAGCAGCAGAAGATTACTTGGTTACATTTATAACTTTGAAGGACGTGTCATGACATTCTTAAGTGATTTCTATACCTGATATACAAATTATATTATATTAATGATTAAGTAAAACTATAAGATTTACCTTTCTTTCACTAAATTGTCCTTAAACATATATTATGATCACGAACGTATTGAATCTATAAAAAGTACAATGGCCTGGGAATAACACGTTAGGTTCCTTTGTTCCTTCTCATTATTAATTACATGGATTGAATTATTTAAACGCGTGCAGGGAGATATTCTGTTTTTGAAACCTGTCGTAGAGATAATGATTAAACTGGCTATAATTTATACCTTAATGCATAGGGTTGATAGATGGGGATATCTCCTATTATAATAGATATACATCAGCAAATTAATAAAACAAAACGTTTCTCTCCAAATTATTCTCTTGTAGTTAGAGACATGGCGGAGTAGTCTCTGCCACAGAGGCTTTCCCTCCAAATTGTCCTCTTGTAGTTAGAGACATGGCGGAGTAGTCTCTGCCTCAGAGGCTTTCCCTCCAAATTGTCCTCTTGTAGTTAGAGACATGGCGGAGTAGTCTCTGCCTCAGAGGCTTTCCCTCCAAATTGTTCTCTTGTAGTTAGAGACATGGCGGAGTAGTCTCTGCCTCAGAGGCTTTCCCTCCAAATTGTCCTCTTGTAGTTAGAGACATGGCGGAGTAGTCTCTGCCTCAGAGGCTTTCCCTCCAAATTGTTCTCTTGAAGTTAGAGACATGGCGGAGTAGTCTCTGCCTCAGAGGCTTTCCCTCCAAATAGTTCTCTTGTAGTTAGAGACATGGCGGAGTAGTCTCTGCCTCAGAGGCTTTCCCTCCAAATAGTTCTCTTGTAGTTAGAGACATGGCGGAGTAGTCTCTGCCTCAGAGGCTTTCCCTCCAAATTGTTCTCTTGTAGTTAGAGACATGGCGGATTAGTCTCTGCTTCATAGGCTTTCCCTCCAAATAGTTCTCTTGTAGTTAGAGACATGGCGGAGTAGTCTCTGCCTCAGAGGCTTTCCCTCCAAATTGTTCTCTTGTAGTTAGAGACATGGCGGAGTAGTCTCTGCCTCAGAGGCTTTCCCTCCAAATTGTTCTCTTGTAGTTAGAGACATGGCGGATTAGTCTCTGCTTCATAGGCTTTCCCTCCAAATAGTTCTCTTGTAGTTAGAGACATGGTGGAGTAGACTCTGCTCAGAGGCTTTCCCTCCAAATTGTTCTCTTGTAGTTAGAGACATGGCAGAGTAGTCTCTGCTTCATAGGCTTTCCCTCCAAATAGTTCTCTTGTAGTTAGAGACATGGTGGAGTAGACTCTGCCTCGGAGGCTTTCCCTCCAAATTGTGGGGAGATAATTAGTCCATTACTACTTCTCGAATGCTGAGAGATTATCTGAGATTTACTGGCTTATCTTCGTCTGGAATCTTAGTTGGACATCTGCTTCAGATAGCGAGAACTTCTAAACAATTGATTTTGATGTACGTACTATATATATGATATATATAGATATATACTTATGTTTACCAAATAATTATAGTCATCATATAGTTTTAGGTACTAAATGATTTAAGTAATTACCGTTAATTGACGGTAGTTAGAAATACCATCTCAAGAATTTGAAACTGGGTTTGTGAAATAATTTCTAAATTATAATTCAATATAAACAGAGAAAATATTGAAACAATCGTGATTTCAGAGAGAAAAAATAATTCAAGGTAAATCCTACTTTTATCAAAAACACATTATGCTTGCAATACATAAGATAAAGTTTTATTCTTCTATAGCCCCGTCATATTTCTCTCTCTAAAACATACATTTCTGTATTTCCTTCATAGCAAACAAATAAAGGTACACAATTGGTATATTGACTCCCATACGCTAAATCAAGTTGTTCTATCAACTAATCCCGGCTGTAAAACATCGAGATTTATTAGTTAGATTACAAGACCATTGTTTGTCGGGTCTCATCAGAGTCGGTAGAAAAAAAGAGCATTTAGTCGATGGCAATTGGGGAAATATTGACTGGAAACTTACAAAAAGGTAGGTGAGGTTTAATGGAAAAAAGATAATAGGTTGTCAAGCAATATTTATAATTTCGTAGATTGGACTGTAATACAATGACATAAAAAATGTTCATGAAATGTTGAAAGTTTCTCCGAGTTTTAAAGTTTAATTTCACCTGACAGAGGGTTAATAATCAAGTAGCATTGTATGCATATTTTGAATTTAACAGATATTTATCATAACAGTAATGAAATCAAGTTATGGTTGGGCCATAGAAGATTACTTATGGTTTCTATATTATAAGGCCCCAACATATTTCTCTCTCAATCTTCTATTGCACCACCATAACTATCTCTCTCTCTGTCTTCTATGGCCCCACCATAACTCTCTCTCAATCTTCTATCGACCCACCATAACTCTCTCTCAATCTTCTATTGCACCACCATAACTCTCTCCTCTATCTTCTATCGCCTCACCATAACCCTCCCCTTCTCTCTATCTTCTATGGCCCCACCATAACTCTCCCCTTCTCTCTATTTTCTATGGCCCCACAATAAATCTCTTTCACTCTCTCTATCTTCTATGGCCCCACCATAACCCTCCCCTTCTCTCTATCTTCTATGGCCCCACCATAACTCTCCCCTTCTCTCTATCTTCTATGGCCCCACAATAAATCTCTTTCACTCTCTCTATCTTCTATGGCCCCACCATATCCATCAGAATGATAGAGAAAATAGACGAACTCTTTCTGTGCAAGATATTCAATTTGCTACCAACTGATATTGGTCTGTTGGAAATTGGCTTCAGAGGACGAAATCACACCGAGTTTTCCAGTTTGGAATCCATCTCACAGCGCCGCTTCCGAATGACTAATTTGGACCATTTTATCCATTCTCTTAGGGCATGGGATAAAAATAGCTTGCTGCCATGAATAGTGATTAGGTTCGGGATAACCTTTACTGCTTAACTATTCTCACAGTGTTCACAAATGTAAGTAGTTATACACCGATTGGAAGAATTAAATACAAGAAATATCTAAATTGATTTAGAAAGGAGTTAAAGTTTGTATAATTTATTAGATGAAAACATTGGGATTCTTCAGTAGATGAACTTTGTGGTATATTCTATGACTCGTGTTAGTAAAGTGATAAAGCAAATTGAACCCTTTTCTTAACGTTACTTAGGCTAAGATCAAGTTATAGGGTATGTTCCACGTTACCGATCATCTAAGAATATATTGAACCATCCAATAACTCTTAAAATCACCCACAGTAATCGGAAAGTGGGTGTTTAACACAGGTAATGATAGATCAAACCATAGTATCTAAAGGTCAGATTTGTTCATGGCCTATGAATTACCGTTCAGTTTACTGGTACGGTGGGTGTTCGAATACTGGAACATAATCCCTATAGGTCCTCTTCCTCGAACTGTGAGGTTGAATATAATATACTTTTTATCAATTTATATTTTTAGAAAGTAGCGCTAGGGTTATGCTCTTCAACTACGAGGTCTTAGATTTTGTGTTAGGTAGACTCGTAGGCTTCATTTACTATCACCTCTTCATTTTCCTCTTATATTTCGTGTTAGGTAGATTCATAGGCTTCATTTACTATCACCTCTTCATTTTCCTCTTATATTTCGTGTTAGGTAGATTCATAGGCTTCATTTACTATCACCTCTTCATTTTCCTCTTAGTTTTCGTATTAGGTAGATTCATAGGCTTCATTTACTATCACCTCTTCATTTTCCTCTTAGATTTCGTATAAGGTAGATTCATAGGCTTCATTTACTATCACCTCTTCATTTTCCTCTTAGATTTTGTGTTAGGTAGATTCATAGACTTCATTTACTATCACCTCTTCATTTTCCTCTTAGATTTTGTGTTAGGTAGACTCGTAGGCTTCATTTACTATCACCTCTTCATTTTCCTTTTCATTCAGACTACTTGATTTCCTTTTTCTGACCTCAGCGATATGGTCTTTGCCGTGGTTCCGTAGCAGACGTTAAACCTCGTAATTGCTGTTAAAATAATAATTATATGCAGCCAGGTCATATAAATCAGGTGAATACTATTTTCAAATTATCTGTCGACAATATTCCACCACCAAATTTTATCCAATAACCAAACACTAAATTATTATCTGTGATCATGAATTTTGAACACGAGGCATATATACTACATCATCATCCTTTTTAAATCATTCTGCATATCAGTTAATTAGGCACAGCAAAATTCACTCAGTGAGGCTAAATAATCATGACAATTCAAAAACATTCAAGCCACTTACAATCAAGCGGCAAAGTGACATCACATAAACACACTCGATACACTTCACCGCTTGGTCATTCCCCCCCCCCCTAAAAATCAGATATGGGGACCAACTGCGTTATCGTTTTACCCGCTAAAACTCCCGGTGATATATTGCCAATTGCGATATGGTGATAGAAGAATATAGGGGGAGTGAGGGCCAATATGTGATCGAATTATGCACACTATGAAAATACACCATGAAAATGGGGGTACTGAATTTGTTAGAGCATGTGACAAATATTAATATGTGACAACGTAGTGTATGGGGCATATTAATATATAACAATCTGTGTGATATATATTAATATAAGGCAATATAGTAATATATGGAAGTATAATTTAAAATATATAGCAATATAATAATATATGCATGTGTCTATTGGTATGCATAGATGAACAGTTGATAGGAATAGTAAATTAAATGATTTAGGGATATGATGAATTGAGTGGCAAAATAAGGTAAAGGAACTACCTACCACTCAGACCCTTCACTCACAAATGTTAGATAGACCCTTTACTCACAAATGTTAGATAGACCCTTTACTCACTAATGTTAGATAGACCCTTCACTCACAACTGTTAGATAGACCCTTTACTCACTAATGTTAGATAGACCCTTTACTCACAACTGTTAGATAGACCCTTTACTCACTAATGTTAGATAGACCCTTTACTCACTAATGTTAGATAGACCCTTTACTCACTAATGTTAGATAGACCCTTTACTCACAACTGTTAGATAGACCCTTTACTCACTAATGTTAGATAGACCCTTTACTCACAACTGTTAGATAGACCCTTTACTCACTAATGTTAGATAGACCCTTTACTCACAAATGTTAGATAGACCCTTTACTCACTAATGTTAGATAGACCCTTTACACACAACTGTTAGATAGACCCTTTACTCACTAATGTTAGATAGACCCTTTACTCACAACTGTTAGATAGACCCTTTACTCACTAATGTTAGATAGACCCTTTACTCACAACTGTTAGATAGACCCTTTACTCACTAATGTTAGATAGACCCTTTACTCACAACTGTTAGATAGACCCTTTACTCACTAATGTTAGATAGACCCTTTACTCACAAATGTTAGATAGACCCTTTACTCACAACTGTTAGATAGACCCTTTACTCACTAATGTTAGATAGACCCTTTACTCACAAATGTTAGATAGACCCTTTACTCACTAATGTTAGATAGACCCTTTACTCACAACTGTTAGATAGACCCTTTTTTACACCTACCAATATTAATCTAAGTTAAATATCTTAAAGAAATGCGGGTCATATTTTTTACTCTGTGATAGACAGTAATTGTTAATTTGAACAAGTTTGTATTATAAATTATACCATGGATTATTTACTTCTAGTTAATTATTCTATAATAGGAGTAACTTCTGACGAGAAAGTGAAGAAATGTGCTATGAATTCCATTTTAAGGGAGTATATATTCATGTTGTAATTATTTTCACAATATATATTGATATCTATGCCATTTTTGAAATATTTTAAATTTGACTGCAATATAGATTAGTTCACAAAATGTATCAAAATCTCCATGGCTTGATAATAAATAATAAGTTCTTATTAACTGCGACACTTAAATCAAGATTCTGTTCTTAGGGCAAGTTCCAAGTTATCGGACAGTTCCACATTTTAGATAATTATAACGAAATATAATGTAGAACCTTATTTCGTTATTATGATTGGTATCCATGATACCTGCAGGTATCATGGATACCAATCATAATAACAAGTTAAGATGTTAATTTTGATTTAATTTTCCTTCTATGATCGAAAATATGAACCTGTCCGATAATTTGGAACTTACACTAGGCTCAAAAATCAGTGTCACGAAATATATAATATTAATTCAAGACAGGTATTGAATTCGAGTGTATAACTAGACATTAATTTCAATATGAGTCAATGCTATTCACTCCATCAGTATGTTCAACAATTATTGAGTGTACTTAGCAAATGTACTTACCTGTGTACTTACCGAGTGTACTTACAGTCCATTACCCTTGACATGACTAAGTACAGACCTTGTACAAAGTGGCTATAGTGAAATAATGCAACACGGTGCCATGTATATAATATGATGTAGGTATGGTGGGCCAGAGAAGATTAAGGTGTGGTTAGTCTAATATGATCCCATGATAGAATATTGAAAACGAGTTATGGTGGGGCCATAGAAGATTGAGAAAGAGTTATGGTGGGGCCATAGAATATTAAGAGCGAGTTATGGTGGGGCCATAGAAGATTGAGAGAGAGTTATGGTGAGGCCATAGAAGATTGAGAGAGAGAGTTATGGTGGGACCATAGAAGATTAAGAGAGAGTTATGGTGGGACCATAGAAGATTAAGAGAGAGTTATGGTGGGGCTATAGAAGATTGAAGTAGGAAGATATCTCACCTCTCATGCTTACACATTTTCGAAGAAAATTCTTACAGTGCTTCTTTACATACAGTGAGATTATTTAAACATTTAAAGTGATTGCTCGTAGGGTATTTTTCGAGTTAAACGATTTTTCCACACATTTCAATATTATAATAAAAATATATAATGAGAATATTTGAGCTCGTTATTTAATTGGTATCCATGGATAACAATTGAATAACGAATTAAACATGAATGATATATATTTTATCTGATATGATTGGTAATGGGGAACTGTCCGATTATTCGTCACATACCCTATATATCAGTTTATAATTGGAGTTATGGTAGAGTAATCGAAAATCAACATTAACCCCAGCCTATAATCTTCTATGGCCCCACCATAACTAATTATATACTCACCTTTTAAAATCAACATAGCATGTCAGGTTCATGTCAGAGTCATGTTCAGTTCAATATAACTCAAACATTCTGCTTCAACACTGATTGAAAATTATGTCCTCAACTTCGGTAACGATTGCAGGCGTCCGAAAGCGGGTGACGCGTCGACACATGCACGCGTGTGCCGTTTATCGACACTTATCGATTGTGGTGAACAAGAGTGAGGGAGATGGTTAGTTGCGATAGTGCATGGTGGCCAGTATGGGGATTCTAATGACTTTGGGGCACCCAGTTGGAAAATTAGAAGTGGGCTCATAGAATATTATAGTGGGTTGATAGAAGATTTTATTGGGCTCATTGAAGATAAAAACAGGACCTTGAACAATTTGGTGGGATCATAGAAAATTATAGTTTGGTTTTCTATCGGTGATTATAAGGATAAAAAGATCATCTATCTAATAAATTGATAGATGATTTTTTAAAAATAAAATTCCAATTTCTCATAAATTCAAAACATCATCGTCTTTCGTCGGACATTCCCGATGAATAATTACAGTAATGTTTTCATTATGATATTTTACGATAAAATACCATCAATATTTACCGTAATGGACAATAACAGACGATCTAAAAGTTCTAAATGTTTGGACGTGTTCCTCGTTCTTTTCAGCATGTCATTTATAGCGTCTGACGTCTGTATCTAATTACACAGCAGTGAGTACCAAATTGGTACACAGACATTGTCATTTAGTGAGTTATCAGCTTCATGATCCAGTGCAGTAAAATGACTCGGAAACAGTCACGAAAGACCGTTAATGCATTCATAGTAATTTGCAATGGGTTTATTGGCCATCACTCTTGCTACTTAAGCAGCCTGTATTAAATGTATTTATAAAAGATATCATTTTTTAAAGATAGTTTAGAAGTAGCGTGTTTTTAATGGAAGGTAGTGTTTTTCAAAAAAAAGAGGAAAAAGGATCGCTGGTCAAGAAAGTGATGGGGAAGGTGGAGAAAGTGAAGGAGAAGGGGGAACCAACTGTTGACGCACTAACAGATGCTAAATGTTGTCAAACTAACTGTTAATGAATGATCAAGACGTATCACTGTATCAGTGTAATAAAATATATGCAATTATTTTAATCAACATTTTTGTAAACAAAATTTAGATTTTGAAACATCCATAGTGATTTTTTTAGTACTGTATAGTGTATATAAATATATTGGAATAATTACAAAAGGAAATGTTACTCACTAGCTATCATTGCCATCGCAAATTGCAGAAAGTTATGTTCTTAGGCGGCATTTATTTATTTGTAAAACTTGTAAATCGCATAACTGAAAAAGTATTCAAGCAAATTGCCTGAAACCCACGGATTATTGGATGTTCAATGTACTTTATAAGCAACGGCGAAGGTATGCGCTCTATAGACAAGTGCTCCTAATCTAGTTTCATGTATAATCCATGTTACAAAATTAATGATACTCGTTATATATCATTAACAACAATGATATATGTAGAAGTAGGGGGAGTCAAATTTGCCGTATGGTTAATCATTATATATACTTATGTCTACCTTAACTTTTACCTTCTACCTAGATTATGGTACAACCCTACCTAGGTACCTATCCTTGATGTAATTATTTCTAAATTACGGAATGGAAGAGTAGAAATATACAGCAAAGTACATGCAATTAATTAATGGGTCCTATTGATTTGTTTGGACGGGAAAAGTGCAGCGTGAGTTTATTTAGACAGATGGTATGTGTTTGTGTCATTATTTATACTATTAAATAACTATATTCATATGGGAAATCAATGGTAGAGTTATGGTGGGGCTATAGGAGATTGAGAGGGAGTTATGATAGGGCTATAGGAGATAGAGAGAGAGTTATGGTGGGGCTATAGGAGATTGAGAGAGAGTTATGGTGGGACTATAGGAGATTGAGAGAGAATTATGGTGGGGCTATAGGAGATTGAGAGAGAGTTATGGTGGGGCTATACGAGATTGGCAGAGAGTTATGGTGGGGCTGTAGAAGATTGAGAGAGAGTTGTGGTGGGGCTATAGGAGATTGAGAGAGAGTTATGGTGGGGCTATAGGAGATTGAGAGAGAGTTATGGTGGGGCTATAGGAGATTGAGAGAGAGTTATGGTGGGGCTATAGGAGATTGAGAGAGAGTTATGTTGGAGCTATAGGAGATTGAGAGAGAGTTATGGTGGGGCTATAGGAGATTGAGAGAGAGTTATGGCGGGGCTATAGGAGATTGAGAGGGAGTTATGGTGGGGGTATAGGAGATTGAGAGGGAGTTATGGTGGGGCTATAGGAGATTGAGAGAGATTTATAGTGGGGCTATAGGAGATTGAGAGGGAGTTATGGTGGGGCTATAGGAGATTGAGAGAGAGTTATGGTGGGGCTATAGGAGAATGAGAGAGAGTTATGGTGGGGCTATAGGAGATTGAGAGGGGATACTTTTATTCATCCTTTCTTGGTATAATGATCATTTATAATAAAAAAAATCAAATTATTCCCTATGATCAACTCTATTTATTATTCTTTTTAAAAACATATTGCATACCTATATAGGATAAGTTCCAAGTTATTGGACTGTTCTACAATAATATTTAATTACACTTTATATCAATTCGTATCCATTATAAAAAGATGTCCTTTTTACTTACATGATCGTTAATGTGTAACAATCCGATAACTCGCAACCTACCCTATATATTTACCAAGACAGAAAAACAATAATATTTAAGTCGATCTCTCAACTGGACAGAGTTCTAGCGTCTTAAATAGAAAAAAAATTAAAACATAAAGAAGTACAAAATGTTCAGTTATGAAAAATATTCATATTCATAACTATTTATGAACATAACTATATTTATGAACAATTTAACGTATTGGCAGATATAAAATGTCATACATAAATTATTCATTTATAAATTTAAATAAATCTCACTGGTTGATAGAAAAAGAATAAATTTAAATAAAATAAATACATTTCCAAAAAATAGTCAATAAAAGGAAGATTATTCGCCGTGGAATATTATTTGTATTGACTGTAAATAGATATTGTATGAATGTTCTTCACCGTAAGAGTTCATCCCTAGTGGAATATTATTTGTATTGACTGTAAATAGATATTGTATGAATGTTCTTCACCGTAAGAGATCATTCCTAGTGGAATATTATTTGTATTGACTGTAAATAGATATTGTATGAATGTTCGTCACCGTAAGAGTTCATACCTAGTGGAATATTATTTGTATTGACTGTAAATAGATATTGTATGAATGTTCTTCACCGTAAGAGTTCATTCCTAGTGGAATATTATTTGTATTGACTGTAAATAGATATTGTATGAATGTTCGTCACCGTAAGAGTTCATACCTAGTGGAATATTATTTGTATTGACTGTAAATAGATATTGTATGAATGTTCTTCACCGTAAGAGTTCATTCCTAGTGGAATATTATTTGTTTTGACTGTAAATAGATATTGTATGAATGTTCTTCACCGTAAGAGTTCATTCCTAGTGGAATATTATTTGTACTGACTGTAAATAGATATTATATGAATGTTCGTCACCGTAAGAGTTCATACCTAGTGGAATATTATTTGTATTGACTGTAAATAGATATTGTATGAATGTTCTTCACCGTAAGAGTTCATTCCTAGTGGAATATTATTTGTATTGACTGTAAATAGATATTGTATGAATGTTCGTCACCGTAAGAGTTCATACCTAGTGGAATATTATTTGTATTGACTGTAAATAGATATTGTATGAATGTTCTTCACCGTAAGAGTTCATTCCTAGTGGAATATTATTTGTATTGACTGTAAATAGATATTGTATGAATGTTCGTCACCGTAAGAGTTCATACCTAGTGGAATATTATTTGTATTGACTGTAAATAGATATTGTATAAATGTTCTTCACCGTAAGAGTTCATTCCTAGTGGAATATTATTTAATTTGACTGTAAATAGATATTGTATGAATGTTCTTCACCGTAAGAGTTCATTCCTAGTGGAATATTATTTGTATTGACTGTAAATAGATATTGTATGAATGTTCGTCACCGTAAGAGTTCATACCTAGTGGAATATTATTTGTATTGACTGTAAATAGATATTGTATGAATGTTCTTCACCGCAAGAGTTCATCCCTAGTGGAATATTATTTGTATTGACTGTAAATAGATATTGTATGAATGTTCGTCACCGTAAGAGTTCATCCCTAGTGGAATATTATTTGTATTGACTGTAAATAGATATTGTATGAATGTTCTTCACCGTAAGAGTTCATCCCTAGTGGAATATTATTTGTATTGACTGTAAATAGATATTGTATGAATGTTCTTCACCGTAAGAGTTCATTCCTTGTGGAATATTATTTGTATTGACTGTAAATAGATATTGTATGAATGTTCGTCACCGTAAGAGTTCATACCTAGTGGAATATTATTTGTATTGACTGTAAATAGATATTGTATGAATGTTCTTCACCGTAAGAGTTCATCCCTAGTGGAATATTATTTGTATTGACTGTAAATAGATATTGTATGAATGTTCTTCACCGTAAGAGTTCATTCCTAGTGGAATATTATTTGTATTGACTGTAAATAGATATTGTATGAATGTTCGTCACCGTAAGAGTTCATACCTAGTGGAATATTATTTGTATTGACTGTAAATAGATATTGTATGAATGTTCTTCACCGTAAGAGTTCATCCCTAGTGGAATATTATTTGTATTGACTGTAAATAGATATTGTATGAATGTTCGTCACCGTCAGAGTTCATACCTAGTGGAATATTATTTGTATTGACTGTAAATAGATATTGTATGAATGTTCTTCACCGTAAGAGTTTATCCCTAGTGGAATATTATTTGTATTGACTGTAAATAGATATTGTATGAATGTTCTTCACCGTAAGAGTTCATCCCTAGTGTAATATTATTTGTATTGACTGTAAATAGATATTGTATGAACGTTCTTCACCGCAAGAGTTCATCCCTAGTGGAATATTATTTGTATTGACTGTAAATAGATATTGTATGAATGTTCTTCACCGTAAGAGTTCATCCCTAGTGTAATATTATTTGTATTGACTGTAAATAGATACATTGTATGAATGTTCTTCACCGTAAGAGTTCATCCCTAGTGGAATATTATTTGTATTGACTGTAAATAGATATTGTATGAATGTTCTTCACCGTAAGAGTTCATCCCTAGTGGAATATTATTTGTATTGACTGTAAATAGATATTGTATTAATGTTCTTCACCGTAAGAGTTCATCCCTAGTGGAATACTATTTGTATTGACTGTAAATAGATATTGTAGGAATGTTCTTCACCGTAAGAGTTCATCCCTAGTGGAATAATATTTGTATTGACTGTAAATAGATATTGTATGAATGTTCTTCACCGTAAGAGTTCATCACTAGTGGAATATTATTTGTATTGACTGTAAATAGATATTGTATGAATGTTCTTCACCGTAAGAGTTCATCCCTAGTGGAATACTATTTGTATTGACTGTAAATAGATATTGTATGAATGTTCTTCACCGTAAGAGTTCATCACTAGTGGAATATTATTTGTATTGACTGTAAATAGATATTGTATGAATGTTCTTCACCGTAAGAGTTTATCCCTAGTGGAATATTATTTGTATTGACTGTAAATAGATATTGTATGAATGTTCTTCACCGTAAGAGTTCATCCCTAGTGTAATATTATTTGTATTGACTGTAAATAGATATTGTATGAACGTTCTTCACCGCAAGAGTTCATCCCTAGTGGAATATTATTTGTATTGACTGTAAATAGATATTGTATGAATGTTCTTCACCGTAAGAGTTCATCCCTAGTGTAATATTATTTGTATTGACTGTAAATAGATACATTGTATGAATGTTCTTCACCGTAAGAGTTCATCCCTAGTGGAATATTATTTGTATTGACTGTAAATAGATATTGTATGAATGTTCTTCACCGTAAGAGTTCATCCCTAGTGGAATATTATTTGTATTGACTGTAAATAGATATTTTATTAATGTTCTTCACCGTAAGAGTTCATCCCTAGTGGAATACTATTTGTATTGACTGTAAATAGATATTGTATGAATGTTCTTCACCGTAAGAGTTCATCCCTAGTGGAATATTATTTGTATTGACTGTAAATAGATATTGTATGAATGTTCTTCACCGTAAGAGTTCATCACTAGTGGAATATTATTTGTATTGACTGTAAATAGATATTGTATGAATGTTCTTCACCGTAAGAGTTCATCCCTAGTGGAATATTATTTGTATTGACTGTAAATAGATATTGTATGAATGTTCTTCACCGTAAGAGTTCATCACTAGTGGAATATTATTTGTATTGACTGTAAATAGATATTGTATGAATGTTCTTCATCGTAAGAGTTCATCCCTAGTGGAATATTATTTGTACATAGATATTTTATGAATGTTCTTCATCAAATTTTATTTGGGCGGTTTTTCGTTATATAAGAATAAAATACCTAATATTAATTATTATTTAACTTGCTAAATTAATTGGTATACATGATACCTGTAGGTAGGTACCAATAGAAATAATATTTAAATGATTAGAACTATCTATTTTTTTTACATAATCGATAACGTTCCACCGTCCTAAAACTTGGAACTTCCTTACAATCACTTCCTACTTTTGTACTCTAAAGTTTATATTGTCAGTTAGCATACTATGACATTTTCTGCAAAGACACTAGCCAGCCTAACCAACCGATAAAAGATGTTTCTTCTGCGTGTCCAGAAGTGATAAATATAGCAAGCAAATTGATAGAGCACCTCTTATGTTCCACTTAGCTTGGCTCTACAGACGCATAATTGATCTGATTGATAGTGACATGCAGCTGATATATTATATATATATACCTTCAGCATGATTAATGTGTACTTTGAGTAAATAATGATATTTGCACTTAGAGTATTTGTTCTATCATTATAATTGACAACCCTGACTCGTATTATTATATTTAAGAACTGATGTTAAGTAAGAATATTGGTTTAGAAAGTTGTTGTGAAGAGGTTTAACTTAAGTTATAGAACTTTGTAACGTTCATTTTAAGTAATGAATAAGTTTATGCCGTCTATCCCTAAAGTTATGTATAACTTAATGAATTGCCAGACGTTTCGTCGAAAGACATTTCGTCGACAGGTCGTTACGTCAACAAGACGTTTCGTCGAAAGACATTTCATCGACAGGTCGTTACGTCAACAAGAAGTTTCGTAGACGAATTTTCTTGAAAGGGATCACACTTTTGTTTACGTATATCGGGGAGCGAGCCACCCCTCCCCCACCCCCCTGCCAGTAATTCAACAATCATGAAGTGTGCAGTACAACAAACTAGCGGATACAACATACTACAAACGGCTTTTATGTTGGTTATGTTTTACGAAAATTCGTCGGCAAAACGTCTTGTCGATATAGCGTCCAGTCGACGAAATGTCTTTCAACGACATATAATATTACAATTATAAAAGTTAATGACGTCTAAAATTAAATTTATACAACCACCCCTGTACTCTAAGCTCCTATAAGAAATCAGTGCCACTCTGACTATATGTTTCACTTCCTTCTAGAGAGAGACGACCTAGTGGTAAGGCTGTTTCAGTCTCTCCTGAACAATTATGTTTTGGTTTGAGAGATCTATATCTCTATCAGTTTCTGTTTTAGAGCTATATAATACCTATTGCTTGTTCGAAAGAAATAGATGTGTTTTATAATATGACTTTGAGTTTTTGCGATATCTATGCTAGAAAAAATATAACTAAAAGAATTTTGAAATCTATGCAAAAAATGGATTTTCCCTCCTAATTTTTTTAGAAATAACTACGAAATAAAACCATCAATTTCAGATATCTTAAGGATTCATGTCTACCTTCTCTAAAGGAAAATATGAAGCTGATGTAAAGCGTTGATATTTTTTCGTTTTCTATTGAAACCACGTTTTCTATTGCCTGAATCTAAATTATTTTAGCTTGAAAAAAAAAAACATATGTTCTTTTATTTATCATTTTACTTGTATATAAAATTTAGAATTCTCAGATTATTAATAAAAAGAACATTCCGGAAGGATTTCGATCTCCTTAAAGTTATATAAGTTGAGACTTTATTAACTTATATCATAGAATTTCTTAACGCTTTCAACCTAAGTTTTATATTTAAATTCTTGACGTCTAAATTGCATCTAAATGTGGTTCGTGTCTAAGCTCATTTCATCGTCCAGATAAAAAATACCACCACCAATAAATCGTAACAACCAAGTTATTCAGGGGAAAAATATACTCAATATTTCAAGAGTCATATACTCGTAGTCTTTTTCTTCCAGTCCTTTGTATTCAATTCCCTTTTGACGTCAGTGATATGGCCTTTGGTTGCTAAGTAGACGTTAAACCCCTACTAAAATAATTAATTACCTATTCATCATGAAAAACCTGCAGACAGAAATCTAACGAGTTATGGTGGGGCCATAGAATATTGGAAAGGGAAATCTCTTGGTAATTCCTCTATGTTATTTTTCGTTATTTCACACCTTGTCGTTTCTCCACATGTCAAAATCACTGAATCTACGGACAACTTACTGAACATTTGAGGGGATTAGTCATTCAGCGTGAATGCGACGTGACGCCAATCTGAGAATGAGACGTTAGTTTCATTTTCAGGATTTCGAGAGAAGTGTTAGGAGTAGCTGAGTGTCTACAAAATTGACCAGATAGAAAAGTCTAACGGATTCATGTCTTGACTCCTTGCTGGCCAGACAGACGTCTTATCTTTTGAAAGATGGAATCTTCCTTTGAATCCAGGTGTGGGACAATTTGGACCCATGTGATGATGTAGAGTTCTGTTGGAGACTCCATGGTGAACCCTGAAAGTATTCTTTAGTCCATGGTAGCAACTTTGAATCTAAAATGAGAGATGTACTGTTCTGTGTTTAACTTGGCCCCGCAAGGTGAAAATACGTGGGAGGATCTTCCAGTGGCCCTCACAGAGGCCCAAACCATCACAGACTATGGATTTGATCATTTCGTCACAATCCAAACTTCGGCTGAACTTGGGAAACTCTAAACTTGATTATTCTGAAGGATCACAACTTGTTGACTGTCAGTTATTTTTCTCTCTGTAAACTGTGCCAAGTTAGGTAGCGTACCTTCAGTTATCTGACTCAGGATATGACGACTTCTTTCAGCTCTCATTCTTTCATGGTAGTCAGTGAGCTAATCTTATACCAGCATGTTAAATGGTTCTGTTCTCATCTTTCTATCACTCAATACATTGAAGTTCCGCTAACATCGGTTTTGCAGCCATTTTGGGGCAGGAATCGACGCAACTTCGCCACACATTTTTTTTTGATCAGTTTTTTTAGTCAAGGTCAAGGTCAAAGTCTACAATCTATAACCATGATAAAAAGTATGAATTTGAAATTTAGATGCATGACATAGGAATAACTCTAGCTTCAAAATGATATAGGATTTATGGATTCGAATGTTTTTTTTTATAGCTGGTCGCCTTAATTCTCAGCACGCTGTAAATATATTTTTTTACAAAATTTTAAGGTACCATTTTTGGAAATTTGTATAATAGTATAATGTAAATAAATATATACAAATATGGTAAGCAAATTGATCAAAAATTATTTTAAATGTATTCAGATTTAATTCGCATACCAGTAGCGGTTTAAAACTAACATATTTGATTGTTGTAGATCTTATTTTTGATACCTACATGATTTAAGAAACATTTTTCTTTTTCAAATTCAAGGAAAGAAATTCACATAGACAGAATAGAAGTAAAATGCATTGCATATTAGAAATATTTTCGTCATAAGTCCTGAAATCTTTTTTTCGAAATGGAAATAAGGAGCTTTGCTTCTCAATTGGACGGGGATAATCCCAGCGTAAAATCTTTATTGAAGTAAAAAAATGCGTAATATTGAACGTATATCTTATAGTAATGTATATAAATAAATAGCCTAGTAGAACTATGGAAAAACGGTATTGGTAACATTTTCACTAACTGTGGAAATATTAGTTCACTAAATTTAAAAAAATCGAAAATTTCGAAGTGAAACTCAGTAATTTCAAAATCAATATTTTAATTTAGAAATATAATATTTTAGTCTCATAAAAATCTCAGAATTATCAGATTTTGACATGATTCTAAAAATTTGACCTAATTTTAAAAAAATCATAATTTTAAAAATTTGTTATAATTTTAAAAATTTGTCATAATTTTAAGAATTTGTCATAATTTAAAAAAATTGTCATATTTAAAAAAAATTGTCTTAATTTCAAAAATTTGTCATAATTTTAAACGTTTGCCGTAATTCCAAACGTTCGCGTAATTCCAAACGTTTGCCGTAATTCCAAACGTTTGCCGCAATTCAAAACGTTTGCCACAATTCCAAACAATTGTCATAAAACCATATATTGAAATAAGAAGTTATCGAACATTCCACTTTATCGACCATACAAGAATAAGTTATAATTAAACATTTCTACTCGCTATTCATTTACTATACACGTTGTCATATATGACCGAAAAATCGTAACCGTCCAATAGTTCAGACCTAACCCCCTTATATGATAACATGCGTATTATTATTCTTACATTAGCTGGCTCTAACACGGAACCCATTGCTTGAACATCCTTGTTTATTCTGCCTCAGTAAATATTATGAAGGAAAGTATGTCCACCCTCTAGAAGAAAGAAATAAGATGGTGCTTATTATATATAGTAAGTGTTGGAGTATTCGCAACAGAGCAGTTGAAGTAGACCGACAATTATTATATAAACTAGTGTACACGTGCTGTCAAAATTGAGGGTATTTTTACAATATTAATTTTATGATCACTGATGGTACATCAGTTTGTGTAATAATTATTATCCCTGACTCCCTTTTTATTCAAATAATTTCAACTGAATAGAATATAATTCAATTAAGTTATTAAAACCATTTATCGAACTGATATCAGAATAGTTTTTAGTGTGACGGACAGACAGACACAAACCATTTATTGAACTGATTTCATATTCAGCTGCTTGCCAAGCGTATTATTAGGTTAGTGTGACAGACAGACAGACAGACAGACAGAAGGGGCTCTTATTATTTTAATATTGATTGATGATGATATACAAACTAAATTAAATTAAAAAGGTATTGATTATTTGATTATTGAACTTTTGTTTAAAATATACAGTTCTAATTAATACTGCAATTATGATAACTGAATATTCCGATATAATTTAGAAAACTTTTAGATCAAATCTAAAGATAAAGTTGATGTTCACACAAGTGCTATTTTCTAAGTCCTCACTATTATTGATTTTATTGTCTAAATTTTATCTCTGAAATCTAACAATTAAAGTTATTATAATGAAAGTTATTTCATTTATTTTAGTCTTCATACATATATTGTAATTAACTAACTCTTATAGTTGGAAAGTCTATACCTATAGTTAAGATAGTCTGTTATTGTTCATTACGGTAAATATTGATGGTATTTTATCGTAAAATATCATAATAAAGACATTATCGTCAGGACTTTTGTCGGGAATGTCCGACGAAAGACGTTAGTTTTTTTATTTTGTCGAAGATAGAATACCTTTCGATAGTCGATTATAATCATCGTTCTGATGGACGATGATTATAAATGATTGTCCAATTGGAAAATATACGTTCTTCAATCGTGTTCTTCATTGAAAAAGAAAAGCTGAATATAATTCACAATCTACCTCCATTCCCTAGGCCTTAATTTCGTATTGAAATTATCCTAACTTTTTAATTGCCACTGCCTATATATTTATACTCCAAGCCAATTTCTTTCTAATTCGAATACAATCTGTGTAAGTAGTTCTCCGTATCACCGCAGTTATTATCGACAGTTGTGGTACCGAAACCTGACTGTGGATGAAAGGGAAGGCTTTCAGACACACCATTCGAACAAATGCCTCCCCAAAGAGATTATTGGGATTCAATCCACTAAAGATGTTAGAGATGGTCTGCGCAATGATGAGCCAAACGTGCTGATGTTGAACACCACACGATTAGTGCGACCAACGGTTAGATTGTACGGGAGGTTTTTTTCGCGTATAGGTACAAATTCAGTATACAGTTATACGAACAATTGGGACTTTCATTGATTTATTTCAGTAATGATTAATTTAGTAGGGGTTTAACGTCTGCTTCGGAACCAAAAGCCATATCGCTACCGTCAAAAGGAAATTTAATACAAGGGACTCCCCTAAAAAGAATCATGATATTCAATTCATTAAATATGTTCCAGTGTAGTAGGGATTCTTTTCGTCCTACTTCAAACGCATTAGTCTGATATTAAAAACCTTCCCAATTTAGGATTTCAGTTTATTGTCGACGAGGAGAACCTACTACACTTTTATTTAGAAAAAGATTATAGTTCAGAGGATTCAAAAGAGATTTTCCCTCCAAAATCAATAATTTTGAAGGTAATAAGCCCCTTTTCCCTCCACGAATTACCAAAGAATTCACTTTGAAAGGGTCGGAAACGCGCTCACTGGATTCGGACGAATTGCTCCCAGTCGGTGATTATAAACGACAGATTTCGAACGATGATTATAATCATCGTTAAAATGATCATCTATCAACGACAATAAATGATTAGACGATAATTGTAATTTATTATAAATTTAAAATACTTACAGTCTATCGTCTTGACAAAAATCATGACGATAAATTCGGAAGTTATGATATTTGACGATAAATACGATGGATATGATACAATCATCGTAAATTTTCCATTTTTTCATTTAGTTTGAAAATATAACGTATGATCTCTCATCTGGAAATAAATTCAAGGTAGGGTCTTATAAGATTATGAGGGGTTTTCCTTATAATCATCTATGGCTAATGATTAATATTTATCTTGGTATTTACTACCCAAACTTAATAATTATTTTAAATTTTTTTGATTATTTTGAAATTTTTTTTTTTTTTTTTTTTTAATTTTCTGAATTTTTTTTACCTATAAAAATTTACAGCATACAGAGTCACTGTCGATGAAAGCGTCACAGTAGTCGGGTAGTGGGGGTTAACACAGGTCATGTTGGGTAGTATTTAGCTTATTATCTTTTTATTGGTGTTTACAATAACTCTGTAATAGCAAGGTTATCCAATAATGTGACAGCTTGACACAGAAAACCTACTAAAAAAGTTACTATCTCCAGAAGTATAGCAAAGGAGGAGCAAGAGGGGGTTACAGGGGGCTAAAGGGGGGTTAAGGGGGGCAAAGGGCCAAAGTTCTCCCATAATGCCGCTATGGCAAGTCGTCCCACTAACTTTTCTTCACAGATTTCTTTTTATTTGTTGCTAGCGTAGAAGGGTTTTTGCTTCACAATAATTTGCCTCTTACTTCCTAGTTTAAGCTTTAGAGTTGAAATTGTATTGAATATTCAATGTGTGGCTGTTAATTGTATGTAATTGTACATAATATCTAAAATAGAAATGGAAAAACTTAAAAAACCTAATTTTTCTTAGTTATAGATAATGTACTAAATTTTATATTTAATTGGGCTTATTTCGAAACTCACCCTGTACATTAAAGATGTGAATATGTTATACGGGGTAACGACTCAATTACCGACTGCTTACAGTTACCGTAAAGGGAGTGTTACGTCACGATAGGTTAGGCAAACATTTCAACATTCTGATTGGCTCTATCCCAGGCAAGAAGGGTTTATTTCTGGAAAATTGTTAAGGGAATGTTCCAGGCAAGTAGCTTATTCCTTGGATATAATGGGAATAAATTTCCTAAGCTATAATTGGTTTATTCCTGGGATATTTAATTAAGGGAATATCCCAGGCAAGAAGGAATAATTCCTGGGATATCCCTTCAACATCAAAGGAATAAATCCTCCTTGCCTGAAATATGGTAATTATTAGAAAATGTTGTATTTCAAATATAAAGGTTAAATAATACATTCTAAACAAAAGTTTCGATTGAAGTATTGAAATATTTTATGCCCTAATCTGATTAATTGCAAAGTGATTATATATAAATATCACATATATGTACCCAATATTAATATATATTTATTATTTAATAAATAAGTCGCAAAATTAAAAAGTTTAAACCTTTACTAAGAAATATTGTAAATATAAATTTTTAATATTTAAATAAATCCAACTAAAAACTTATTTTTATTTCATGCGAATAATATTCAGAAGAATGACATTCACTGATCAGTTGAGGATGAAATGTCACGTTAATATTAACGTAAAATTGAACAATTGTTTTGACATACATTTCAAATTTCTTGATTGGGAAGAAAGGTCTGAAAAGCAACTTATGGAACAGTTTCATATTTTCCATCAAGTGAAGATATAAAATTAATTGGACTTCTTATTTCAATTG